>CM024765.1:79461799-79665646 GCA_014218235.1 Colocasia esculenta | reverse complement strand
GTTGCTAGATCGATTTTATTATGATCACTTAAAGAATCATTCTAAGATCAATTTTATTATGATCACTTGAAGAATCGTTCTGAGATTGATTTCTTTGCGATCACTTAACAAATCGTTCTGAGATCGATTTCTTTGCGATCACTTAACAAATCGTTCTGAGATCGATTTCTTTGCGATCACTTAACAATCGTTCTGAGATCGATTTCTTTGTGATCACTTAACAAATCATTCTGAGATCGATTTCTTTTGCGATAAGAAACTTATGAAATCGTTATGACTAAAATTGTTATAGCATAGGCAAAGTAGATGTGGTCTTAGATAAAAACTCATGCTTTGAAATAATATTGCTACTATAAGAATAATACTTACCATCTTAGCTCGTTTGCCTTGTTCTATTTCCTGTGCTCAAGACTTAGACAATTCGTTAGAAAAGTTTTATTAATCACCAAAATAGATGTGTAATTAGTGTAAATTACATGGGGATAATTAGATCATCAGGCTCCAGACGACACAAATACAAAAACACTACGCACGCGCGCCGGTGCTATCACAAGCACCCAAAACGAGGCCAAGTGCAACACACTTGCACCAGCGGCCAAAACAACACCACAGGCCAACAAGAAGGACTCCACAAGAGACCCTGCCAAGGCCATACACAAAGAACCACAAGCCTAAAAGGGCACAACAGGCCACACCGGCTGCAACCCTTAAGGCACAAAATACGGAGTATCAAAAGACGCTCGAGGTGCAGCACACCACAACCGCACCAAGGGCCAAAACAACGCAAGCCCACCGAAGGGGACTCTTCACCAGAGACCCATGAGAAAAGCGTACGGAAAGCCGATAACACCTAGAGCACACGACCACCTCGTCGGCTCCAGGAAGGCACGCCAAAATATGGAGCACTGACTCTGCCGCACGGGAGCGAAAAACCACAGCAACTCCCTGCACGCAAGAGCAAGGCGCCTCACCTCCATCGCAAACCGATAGAGGGGTCAAACGCCGAAAGATGGTATGCAAAAGGCCTTCAAGGCACAAGCCGAGGCACACACCAAAATAATCCTTGCACGGGCACACCCAACAAGAAATACACGATAAAAACAAACACTGCAGCACCACGACCACCAACCCAGGTCGTGACACGCACGCACGACTCCCGCAAACACCAACTGAGTCCCACGAAATGGAAACAGCCCTCGCCACACCTGCGGACCGCGCACAATCAGGTGAGAACGATGCCCTCCCACAACACATGGCTACCTCAGACCTCCACAAGGTCGAGGGCCGCAACCAAAATTGCTCCGAACCCCGGACACACCACGAGGTCGGGAACCCACACATGCCGATGCCACCACAAATTGGCACCTAAGAGCGGAACTACGAACCAAGAAATCACCATAGCAGGAACCACTAAAATGCGGGTCCACACAAGGCCAAACCAACACGCCCACATAAACTAAACACGCCAAGACACATCTTCGTGTCAGCTCGGGCAACGAGTCGTACTTGAGAATGTCGTGAGGAGGCGTCGTCACAACAACAGCCACTCAACAGCCACCACTGGTAGCCAAGAACCCATCACAACGACTACAGCACGACACAGGTCTACCGACCTAAGGGTGGCAGAAACAACAACACACGGAGAGCAAACCAGCTCAACCAAAAGCAACTCAGGGAAGATGACTCCACCATAGGGTCCCACGATGCGCACCCTAGCACACACTACACCACAGTGGAGCATCACCACCCAAGCAACCATCAAAAGTTGAGAAGGAGACACGTAACGCAACGAGTCTCTTCCATATGCAAAACAAAAAATCACAACACAAGACTGACGCTTCCACCAGAAGCAGCACCAACAACACATCCACTACACTCACCAGACACCATCTGAGAACATGCGGGCACAGGAACAAAACAACCCATCCGTGCCACGGGGACACACAAGGTTCCACCGCGCTACCGAAACACCCGAACAAATCGCAAGGCAACCTGGCCAACGCAACAACCAGAGGCACCACCAAGGGAACACAACATGACTGGAACACCGTGGCAGACTGTAACACAAACAGTCCAACCGAAAACGATAGCTCAACAACTCTACACCCTCCTGGAACCTCTCAAAGTACCGGAACGCCACAGTGTAGAGCAACTCACTGAGCTATCGACTCGAGAAACACGGTCCGGTCAAAAACTCTAAGCTGCCCAAGGGACACGAAAACCACGGTGCACGTCCTGTGGTCCAGGCCGAGTCTGCTGTGGTGGCAGAGCATCTCTAGCCTCCTGCTGAGGTGCCTACACAGCCACCTCCCAAACACGACGTCGCCATGGAACAAAGGAAATGAATCCACACAGGACAAGCACACGCACAAAACACAAAACGACTCTGGTTCGCTTGTTGCTACTGTACTCTTCATGCTCTGGGTTATCCAGACATTTCCTTATATGTGTCTCGACAGACCAAGCTCTGATACCACTATAATGACCCAAGATCCGAAGTATCGGTAACCAACCAGTAACCCGAATCCTGACCCACTAACCCACGAGACAAAGCTCGGAAGGGTAAAAAGGAGTGCATGAGGAGTACATATAAGTAAATGTACACGCTACAATTAAAGCAATAAACTAAAACAACTCAAAGTCAAAGCTAAACACAAGAGTACAGAGAGTACAAAGAAAAGTACTACTTACAGCAGCCAGCAGGACCAGCACCGGAGAGACGAGGCTCCTCGAACTCGAGAGCCAGGCACGAACACCTGAAGGGAAAGGGAGTGAGTCTCACTAAAGAGACCCAGTAGGGCAACTAACCCCCACCGGTAACAGCACTACTAAATAGTACGGAAAGTAAAGCTCAGTAGGTAACCACGCACACACAGTACAACACACATAGGGACCGGTGGCGTAGTGCACAACTCCCTCAGGAGCGCACTGAGAAAAACTGGAACCACGCAGGCTCGACAGTACAGCAACACAGCACACAAGCTTGCACGCAAGAGCTCACACACTCACAGGTAGGACTCGACTAGGGTCTAAGGCTCGGCGTCCCAACACCAGAGAGTCACTCGACCCTAGCCACGTGTGCACACTTAGACGTTCTCCCTAGCGTCAGGTCCATGACCGGTTTTCCCTATGTCGGACTCAAACGGTGGAGAAGGGGCCCTACGGAAACCGGCTTAAAACCACCACAAGGGGCACGCACAGAACAGAGTCGTACTCTACGTCCCGGCTCACCAGCGGAGTAATCCTCCATGCTAGTCGTCAGATGGAGCATCGCTCTACATCCAGGTAACGCAACAGACGGAGCCCTGCTCAACACCTGAGCAACAAAACAGAAAAGGGAATGTGGTACACTCCACCACGAGTATAGACGGAAACACTCTCAACGTCTGGAACACCGCGCAATGGACGGACACCACGTGTCAACATCACAACACAGTCAAACACAACACGAGCATAGGCAGAGACACTCTCTACACCTGGCAGACTGTGCTAACAGGCAGACACCGCATGTCAACACCTCAAACCACGAAAAGGAAAACATAGCTTGTTGGGAACTCAGTTGATGGTAGACGACAGCATCGACTGCCGCCAACCAAGATATAAATGACAACATCTCATGTCGCCAAGCTCAGAGTAAATGACAGCATTGACTGTCGTTAACAATAGGTCAACGACAACACCCAGGATGTCTAAAAGAAGTAGACGGTCACATGTTGGCCGTTTACCCAAACTCGACAGCAAAGGATCTTGCCGTTTAGATCCTGCCTGAAGAACCTGACGGCACAGATCTCGCCGTCTAGATCTTCTCTGAAGAGTTTAACGGAAAGGGATCGCGATGTTTACCTCTTCCCTGAAGAGCTCAACGTCAACATCCCTTGACGTTGACTTCTTCAGCTTCCAGCAGTTGAAACAGCCTCAAGTCAATCTCCCCAAGGGCAATCCAGCCCTCAACACAACGGGGTGATGAAAAGGAAACACTTCCTTTCATCACTGCCCGCAACCACAATGTCGAAAAAACACGATCCAACGCATGGATCGGCCAAAACACCAAAAACTCGGCATGGAGAAAACTATCCCTAAAACTCGATTCCACGCAAATCACACGCAAACATGCATGGAATAACACACAAGAGAGCAAAAGGGTTTACGTCCCTACCTCAGAAACGCTTTAAAACTCCTACATAACCTCGAACCGCGCCGATTCCCCAGAAGCTTCCCCGCGAGAACCGCCATCCGATCTGTCGTTTCCCGCCCGATCCGTCCCGCCACGTGCACCACGACCTGCCCACGAGCTCCCGTCAGCCACCTGAAATGGTGGAGAAGAAAAGAGGTGAAGGTGGAGGGAAAGAGAAGGAGAAGAGGGAGAAAGAATGGCCCTCGGGTTGCCCCTAAAAATAGGACCCGGATCAGTTGACGTCAACATCTCTTGCCGCCAACTGAACCGCTAAGACTGGACGACCACATCGATTGCCGCCAAGTTCTATCTCCAAAAAATCCAGAAACATCATTTGACGACAACATCGATGGACGCCAGACCACTGTCAATGGCAACACCCTTGCCGCCAACACACAGTCGACGCCAACCCCAAGGACGTCAACCCACTGTTGACGTCAGCACCTCCTGACGCCAACAGGCACAGACCCGGAGAAAATCCGATAAGGGTCCAATAAGACCCGAGACGTTACACTATTCAATTTAAAAATGTTCTTTCATATGAATTTTTCATTTACCGAAGATATCTAAATTATCAAATATCCCGACAGATCTCATCTACGTTACATTGCTCAGAGTGGCGTGCCGCTCTCAACAGCAAGATTCCCTAGTAATTAAACCAGCCATGATAACTAAACAACCCCATTTTATATATTTTTTCTTTTCATATGCTATTTTCAAATACAAATATTAAAATATTAACTAATATTATTTGCTCAAACATTTTTAGAATCAGCTGAGAATGTAGTCATCGACAACAATATCAAGGAAGATGTATACAACGAAGATGTAGATAATGTAAGTAAAACTAAAAAAAAAAAAACTTTCTAAAACATAACTCAAATTTAGTGTAGTGTTTTATTAATAATCTTTCTTAGTGTTTTAGTATAACGTTTCATTACATGTTCTACAAGTAGCATCATCCCATTAAAAATGACTTTATTAAAGAATGAACGTGAAGAAGATCTGTCTGTAGATGATACTACCGCACAATATTTATCTAACAAGATAAAGAAAATTTAAATTGAAAATGAAGAAGTTGAAAATTTAGATCTATAGATATCGTTGAAGAATATTGTTTATAAACCAATGACTTATGACATGGAACAATATATGATGTAGATTTATTATTTGTTGAAGATATTTTTAATTTATTTTATGTTATTATTATTGTGATGTTACTAAATTAGAAAAAAAAATTAATAGTTATAATTTTTTTATATTTAAAACATTCCCGTGCGATGCACGAGTATAGAACTATATATATATATATATATTAAAGTTTTTTATAAAGACAAATATATTTGAAGAAGAAGAGTTATCTACCCAATTCTATTTTTATTTTTCAAAATAACTTATCATGAGTTACTTAACCTCAAGTGGTCCTTTAACTCCTTATAGAGGGCAAAATCTTAAGAGTAACGCTGAGGAAGGTAAACATAGAGATAAGTCACATAACGACCATAGAACCACGTGCCACTTTGATAATTAATTAAGCAATCTCTGATTATTTTAATAAAATATAAGTTAACTTAATTTTTAACATAAAATACCGTGATGTCATAAAAATGGACCATGTGACTAAGTCTTATCATTTCTGACCCCTTCCTAAGCAGAAAATCTCTTGCTAATTTAATTAGATTTCTAAAGTAAATTAGCACCTAACTTTCTTCCTATCCCTCCCTAATCAAAGATTTACTTCTCATCAAAGTTGTCCGGCATCGAGGAGTGGGATTCGAACCCCTACTCTCTCGGTTGTGAGAGAGCTAGCGATGTCCACTAGACTAATAGTCTTAATATATATTTTTTCTCTTTTAAATAATAAAATTATTATTTTTAATCCACATCTTTATTATTACAAATCTATTATTGCAAAAATCATTTCTCTATGCACAGAGTAATGTATGAGAAAGATGACAGTTCATGTGACGTTTTGTTGGATGTCACATGATGTTTTTTTTTTTAATCTAGTTTTTCTATTTTGGAGTTAACCTCTTTATTTTGGAGTTCAATTTTTTTTGTTTTAGTTAGTTTTTTATTTTGGAGTCTAAAAAATAGTTTGGCTCTAAAATAGAAGTCAAGTTGAACTCAAAAATAAAAAAGTTGAGCTCAAAAATAAAAGAGTTGAGCTCCAAAGTATAATGTTAAATTAAAAAAAATCTTTAAAAATATTTGGCTTATAAATAGAAGGTAAATTAGACTCCAAAATATAAAGTTAGATTCCAAAATAAAAAAATTAGACTCCAAAATAGAGGAGTTGGCCTCCAAATAAAAAAGTTAGATTATAAAAAAAAGTCTTAAAAAATAGTTTGACTCTAAAATAGAAGGTAAACTAGACTCCAAAATAGAAAGTTATGTTCCAAAATAAAAAAGTTGGACTCCAAAATAGAAGAGTTAGCCTCCAAAATAGAAAATTTAGATTAAAAAAAGTTTTAACTAAATAATTTGACTCCAAAATAGAAGATAAATTAGGCTCCAAAATAGAAAGTTAGATTTCAAAATAAAAAAAGTTAGACTCCAAAATAAAAGAGTTTGCCTCCAAAATAGAAATGTTATATTAAAAAAATTAAAAAATAATTTGAATAAAAAAAAGAAAATTAGATTTCAAACTAAAAATTAGGTTTCGAAATAAAAAAATGGACTCTAAAATAGAGGAGTTGGCATTTAAAATAGAAAGACTACATTTAAAAAAAAATCACGCTACGGTTAACAAGACGTCATATAAATTATCATTCTTGGTAAATTGTTCTTTATGTACTTTCTCAAGTGAATAAAATTTTTCTTTTAATATACTTATGATGAGAGATTGATATCGGTTGGCACAAATGACAACGGTATAATAGATGATTAAAACGTTCAGTGACCATATGTTTGAAGGAAGGTTGGCGACAGCAAGGAGAATCATACGCTACAACTGTTTTGCCTTGTTGTTCTTCGAGCCATGGTCTTCTGTGCCACCCAAATGTTAGAGAGTTTACCCACCATTTCATCGTCATCAAAAGAATAGGCGAGAAACCTCTGAATTATTGCAGGTTTCGTTCTTGGGATCTTGTATTTATATTCCAATCGAAAAATAGATGTTAGCTGACTTATTAATCGACTCTTCAATTTCCACATTGAACAAGGGTTTGCTTCAACTGTTCATAAATCTTGCCCAAAAGTTGGATTTTATCTGTGAGGTCTTGTAAGGGTTCACAAGACCGCTGTTGGGCATATCTATGCTATTATAATAAAATTCAATCTTAACAGTACACTTGGCATCACCAGAATTTTTTATTTTCCGCCCAAACTAAGATATGTAGCCTTCCACCTAATATATCGCAGCTAACAGAAAATAATAAGTCTATCAACTTTAACACACCTCCACCTAAGGCAAGTCTCAAATATTAATTATCGCCTAAATCAATGAAAAAATCTTGCTAGACAAGATAAGATACTCACCATTGAAAAAATCTTGTTAAATTGGACAGAACATAACTTTCTAAAAGAATTTTCAATTTTAAACCTACCTTCGTGCAGACTACCTTCTTCTGTTTTAGAAAAAAATTTCCCTGTTTAAAAGATTCAATTTTAATGCCAACGATGGGCACACCACCTATAGATAATGTAGATAATGTCCTAAATCCGGCGACGTCCATTCCGCCCGTGCGACACCTTCTTCCCCGGACGGGAGGTGGCAGGGGCGTTGGTCATCGCCGGGGCGTTCCTCGTCTCCAGCTTTGTCCGCAGCGGCGAACGCACCATCCTCTGCTCGCTGGTCACGTACTCTCTATCCTCCTCCAGCGGCGGCGGTTTCCGAACCCCCGGTGCTTCTATAGGGGCACAGGTGGCGGAGACAGTCCTCCACTATGCTACGACGGAGGTGATGCCGCAGCAGTCGCGCGCGGAGATCCGCATCTCCTTCGATGTGCTGCGGCAGCGGGGTCCCTGCAACTTCCTGTTGTTCGGGCTGGGTCACGACTCGCTCACGTGGTCCGCCTTCAACGCAGGCGGCACCACGCTGTTCCTGGAGGACCCCAAGTGGGTGCAGACGGTGCTCAAGGACGACGCCACCCACACCCTCCGCGCCAAGACCGTACGCTACCCCACACAGTTCCCGTAGGCCGACGAGCTACTCTGGTCCTACCGCTCGGAGCCCAAGTGCCTCCCCCCGGCCCCCGGGGGCATTCCTCAAGGGAAACCGGGGGTGCCGCCTGGCGCTGGCGGATCTGCCGGAGGAGGTGTACGAGCGGGAGTGGGATCTGATCATGATCGACACGCCCAGGGGGTACTTCAACGAGGCCCCTGGGCGGATGGGGGCCATCTACTCGGCGGCTGTGATGGCCCAGAACCGGCGTGGGGAGGGCCGAGGGGGACACCCATGTCTTCCTTCACAACGTCGACCGCCGGGTGGAGAAGACCTTCGCCATGGAGTTCCTGTGCAAGAAGTACCTGGTGAAAGGGCACCGGCCAATTCTAGCACTTCCGCATCCCCTCCGTCAGGGATGAAGCTGCCAACTCCACCCGTACCGGAGGCTTCTGTTAAATTTTCCTGCTCCCTCTTTTTTGAAAAGAAAAATTATAATCCCTTTGCTTTTTAAAAAAAAATCTATTAAGGTAGCAAGCACATCGGCCGCCTTCCCTACTACTTCCCATTGTCATAATAGATGAGAGATGAGATTGGTTGCTCCCTGCCGATTGCTCGGTTCTTCAGATTTTTCCATTTTTCACGATGCTATACACCACTGTTTATTTTTTCACATTTTTCCATTTTATTACCCGGAGGAATGAGCATTGGAGTACTATACACCATGCTATGACCACTGGTTATCTTTTTCACATTTTGCCTCACCTTCTTTGGTGCGGATGAATTTTTTACACGTTCATCACTGTTTGCATGGGCAACAGCCGCCGGACTCCAAGATAACTGGTTGCGAAGCGTGGTGATGTAGCTGCAGTCGATGGAGCTCTACCAATGTCAGTCCCTACTGAGGATGCACTACATTGATCAACACCGCTGTAAACGATGGAATGAAACAAAAAGTATTCAAGGCAGATGCAAACAATTGTTGAGTTTTCCATATATTTATTCGCAGTTATAATAATACTAGCTGTATATAGAGAGCAGTGAAAAGTCCATGTTGGATACTGCACAGTGGAAGTACACCTTAGTAAATGTTTTGATAAAATTTATTATTTAATTGTCCTCAGCTATCTCAAAGTCATTATGTCTTTAATCTCCTAAGTTTTGCAGTGATTATTAGACTGCAATTGATCTTATGGTAAATGAGGATGCACTACATTGATCAACGCCACTTCAGACGATGAAATGAAACAAAATACTCATGGCAGACGCAAACATTAATTGCTGGGTTTTCTATATATTTATACGCAATTATAATAATGTTAGCTACTAGCTAGCTGCATATGCAGAGTAGTGAAAAGTCCATCTTCATATCCAAAATTGTGAAGTTCATCTTGATAAAATTTATTATTTAATTGTTCTATTCATCTTCATTTTTTTTTTACAATGTTTTATACTAACATAATTATTTACAAACATCAGCCGCTGGATGCAGTTGAGGCAGAAGATTAGTGTTGCACTCCATTGACCTTTTTTTAAAGACTTTTACGATTACTGTAGCAATAGTAAAGTGCAACAATAATTATTGGTGCTCAACAGTAGACAACAATTTTTTTCTTAGTTTTAATTTATATTTAAAAATCAGATACCGTAAGATAACAATTTTCATTTTATAGTTTTTTTAAATATAAAAAATATATCATTAAAAAATTATGTATACTAATATGCATCAAGTCCGGGACCTAGCCGGTGACCTGCTACTCACCGAACACACCATTGCGCCGCTGGCTATCGTAGAGAGATGTGATGTAGCGGCATCCCAAATGTCCTCATTATTGTTGCACTATCTTTGATATTAATTTACTATATTAAATATAACTCTTTGTAAACCAGCACCACTGGGCGAAAGTAGATATTTGTCAATGACTCACCATTTCCAACCAATAAGATAGCTTCTTTCTTATACTATGCATCATCATTATTATACAATTTTTCTCAATACATGAATAAAAGTTGATAATATAATTATATATACTACCATTATTGTATCATTTTTGGCAAGTGAAAGGTATGCAGTAAACAACATTTCATATTTGTGATGTAATTGTAGTTTTTTTTTAAAGGTTCATTTGACATAAGCCAAATCATAGTTGTTGTCACTTCATTTGTCATTTATTTATTTATGTTTTTGTTTTTATTTATTTATGAAGCAGTTTTGAGGGACTATCTCATTGTTGACTAAAGAACATCGATTGTTGACTAAAGAACATCAATTACTGACTAAAACATCGATTGTGACTAAAAAATATCAACTGTTGACTAAAGAATATCGATTACTGAATAAAACATCGATTTATGACTAAAACAACTTTAGTTTTAAATATTTTATAAATATTTAACTATTATTCTTATATTTGACTATTATTCTTATATTTAAATATTATTCTTATGAATAATATCTTTTATTTTTAATATTTTATAAATATTCACCATACATCGCACAAGTGTAGAACTATATTTTTTTAATATTTTACTGATAATTTCTCCTTTATCACTATATATATTTCTTATTATCTCTAAAAAACATGTAGAAATTTTTTTAAATATAATTATATATACTACCATTATCGTATCATTTTTGGCAAGTGAAAGGCATGCAGTGAACAACATTTCATATTTGTGATGTAATTGTAGTTTTTTTTTTAAGGTTCATTTGACATAAGCCAAATCATAGTTGTTGTCACTTCATTTGTCATTATTTATTTATGTTTTTGTTTTTGTTTATTTATGAAGCAGTTTTGAGGGACTATCTCATTGCTGACTAAAAGACATCGATTGTTGACTAAGAACATCGATTACTGACTAAAACATCGATTGTGACTAAAAAATATCGACTGTTGACTAAAGAATATCGATTACTGAATAAAACATCGATTGTGATTAAAATACATCGATTTATGACTAAAACATCTTTAGTTTTAAATATTTAACTATTATTCTTATATTTGACTATTATTCTTATATTTAAATATTATTCTTATGAATAATATCTTTTATTTTTAATATTTTATAAATATTCACCATACATCGCACAAGTGTAGAACTATATTTTTTTAATATTTTATTGATAATTTCTCCTTTATCACTATATATATTTCTTATTATCTCTAAAAAACATGTAGAAATTTTTTTAAATATAATTATATATACTACCATTATTGTATCATTTTTGGCAAGTGAAAGGTATGCACTAAACAACATTTCATATTTGTGATGTAATTGTAGTTTTTTTTTTAAGATTCATTTGACATAAGCCAAATCATAGTTGTTGTTACTTCATTTGTCATTATTTATTTATGTTTTGTTTTTATTTATTTATGAAGCAGTTTTGAGGGACTATCTCATTGCTGACTAAAAAACATCGATTGTTGACTAAAAAACATCGATTACTGACTAAAACATCGATTGTGACTAAAAAATGTCGATTGTTGACTAAAGAATATCGATTAATGAATAAAACATCGATTGTGATTAAAATACATTGATTTATGACTAAAGCATCTTTAGTTTTAAATATTTTATAAATATTTAACTATTATTCTTATATTTAAATATTATTCTTATGAATAATATCTTTTATTTTTAATTTTTTTATAAATATTCACCATACATCGCACAAGTGTAGAACTGTATTTTTTAATATTTTACTGATAATTTCTCCTTTATCACTATATATATTTCTTATTATCTCTAAAAAACATGTAGAAATTTTTTTAAATATAATTATATATACTACCATTATTGTATCATTTTTGGCAAGTGAAAGGTATGCAGTAAACAACATTTCATATTTGTGATGTAATTGTAGTTTTTTTTAAGGTTCATTTGACATAAGCCAAATCATAGTTGTTGTCACTTCATTTGTCATTATTTATTTATGTTTTTGTTTTTATTTATTTATGAAGCAGTTTTGAGGGACTATCTCATTGCTGACTAAAAAACATCGATTGTTGACTAAAGAACATCGATTACTGACTAAAACATCGATTGTGACTAAATAATATCGACTGTTGACTAAAGAATATCGATTACTGAATAAAACATCGATTGTGATTAAAATACATCGATTTATGACTAAAACATCTTTAGTTTTAAATATTTTATAAATATTTAACTATTATTCTTATATTTGACTATTATTCTTATATTTAAATATTATTCTTATGAATAATATCTTTTATTTTAATATTTTATAAATATTCACCATACATCGCACATGTTGCCCAGCTAGCTAGCCCAGAGGGGGGGTGAATGGGTTATCAAAACTTCTATCTCTGATTAAAACCTGTTTACTGAAGGGATTGCACAACTTAATAACAAGGTTAGAGTTAGAGCAAATAAGATAACAACCACACAAAACACATCCACAAGACACAAGGATTTTTATCCTGGTTCGGAACTCCTCTCCACAGGAGACCTACGTCCAGTCCCTGAGCAATACCTCAGGAATTCACTACCAAGGGTACAATCCCCCTTATGGATCCTTACACCCAGCCTCAACTGGTCTTCCTTCAACCTGAAGGGAAAAACGACTACCCTGGATACCACCAGGTCTTCCTTCGTCTGGAAGGGAACACAACTAAAGAAGAAAATGTGTGAACAGGCTTCAGACTCTAGCTTAACAGGCTACAAGCTGAAGCTACCAAGGCCCGAGAGAGAAATAGATTTAGCAAGGTTTTCTCTCCAAGGACTACACAAGCTCTCACAAATAAAATCTCATTTGATCACGAGAGCTAAGAGCTAAGAACAGAGTTGGAGTGGAAGCTTCGCTCTTCTTTTCAATCTACTGAAGACTCGAGGAGATGGTATTTTTCTTTTTGAAATGCAAGTCTTGTTCACTCTATCTTCTATCATTCTTCTCCGTCTTGAGTCTTTTATTTATACTTCTGATTCAAATTTGAACGTTGAAGTGTCCGTTGTCTCTTATCCTGGTGTACGTTAGACTGGTCACCAAGGAAGCTTCTGATCTTCAGTCTTTTATCCTTCAGTACACGCCAGAAAAATGTTTTAGAATCTTGTATCTTGTATCCAACGTTGTACCGATAAGTCTTGTCAGATATCTTCAAGCATATCAACAATAAATAGAGGACAGCTAGGACTGTCGTTGATTGTTAGTTACAGATGGAACATATATTGCAATATATAGCAAGGCTCCGTTCTGTCTAAAAAAGTACGTAGACAGAGTAGCATGGAAATAGAAGATATTGTCTGCATGCATGGGAGATACGATCAGAGAGTATTTAATGCGTAGCAGTCAACAGATAAGATATGACTTTGACTTTTCAACGCTATTAAAAAGCATTATGTTGATACAACAAGAAATTCGATATAAATAATCATGATGCTTTCATGACTTATGAAATCGTTATGAGTTATAGCAAGTCGTTATGAACACTTATCAAATCGTTATGAACTGTAAAGAAATCGTTATGAATTCTAAAGAAATCGTTACAGCAATCAAGTCGTTATGAGTTTCAAAGAAATCGTTATGAACTCTAAAGAAATCGTTATGAATTCTAAAGAAATCGTTACAGCAATCAAGTCGTTATGAGTTTCAAAGAAATCGTTATGAACTCTAAAGAAATCGTTATGAATTCTAAAGAAATCGTTACAGCAATCAAGTCGTTATGAGTTTCAAAGAAATCGTTATGAACTCTAAAGAAATCGTTACGGCTAGAGAGTCGTTGCGAGTTCTAAAGAAATCGTTACGAGGTCTAAAGAAATCGTTACGGCTAGAGAGTCGTTGCGAGTTCTAAAGAAATCGTTACGAGGTCTAAAGAAATCGTTACGACAGTCAAGTCGTTACGGGTTCTAAAGAAATCGTTGCGATATCGATTTGTTTTGAGTTTTCCGGTCAAGGAGGAAATCGTTCTGCTTATCAAAGAAGTCGATACAAAGACTTGGACAGAATGAGAGATGAGACTTACCTGATTGTCTTGAACTTTCATTTTTCTTTTATTTCCTGTTCTCAAGACTCAAGTAATCCATTAGTACTATTTTGTTAATCATCAAAATTAATATATAAATAAATGAATTCTTTATTGTGGGGACAGTTTGGTCATCAATCTCCCCCTTTTTGATGATGATAAAATATACTAAACATCATACAAAAAATTAAACATTCATGTTTTTCAGATTGACTTTAGTTTTCTCCCCCATTTTGTCAATAAGCAAAAAGATAGGCTGAGAGACAAAGAAGAGAGATATCATTGTATTAAGTATGAGAAAGGTAGTACAAAGGAGATAGCAAGGAGGCATGCTGTGAGATGACAGCCCATGCCTTGATCTCAAGGTCTTCAAACGTCTGTTGGAAAACCCCAGAAGCAACAGAGAAGTTAGGACCCATGGATTGGGTGGCCCTTTGAATGTACAAAGCCCTTTGCTGATCCAAGAATTCTACATACTGATCTGGGTCCAGAATGAATCTGAAGTAAGTGCTTTTTCCGAAGCTGGCACGATGGAGAAATCTATCCAAAGAGATTGGATAGAAGAGCTTCTGATCTATCAGATCCTGCTTCAGAGCGAAGAAAGCTGTATATCTAGCTGCCCACTGAACATAAATCTCTTGAATAGGATTTATGGAGTTGAGATCCATGAAGGCTTCAGCTGAGAGAGAGGGCTTATTTTGATGAACCAAGGAACTGTTGATGGCCTCTAACTGAAGGTGGGTTTCCTTGTAGATGATTGCCCACACGGAGGGTGTAAGCCTTTCACACTCAGAAATGAGTGGAGCCAAAACCTGAGAGGAGATGCGGCCAGAGTGGTATTCTCTGAAGATAAACCGCAGGAAGGAGGGCAGTCTGCTCTGCTTGGCTGACATTCTACCCATCTGCTTGGCAAACATGTCAAATGCATGGGATCCTGCATCTGAATCAAATACTAGGGAATGCAGCTTTGGCAAAAGGACTAGAGAGTCAATCCGGATATCAACAAAATTCACTGTTAGGTGAATATTCACTGGACGTTCGGATCTTAACATTACTATAGCTGAATGGAATTGAGAGAACTGGACTTCTGGCAGTTTGTTCAGGAAGCAGAAGTCACTGTACTGCTGGAAGCTTTTGGCAATGCGGATCTCTTTCAAGATGAAAGGACCCCACAAATTCTTATGCTTGAGAAAGAACCATTCAGAGAGAGTGAGAGAATGAGCTCCATGTGCAATGGATTCGGCCCTGGCAGTCAAGAACTTGTTGTATTGAGCTTTGTTGCCCTTGACATTTGCCCACTGATCTTCAGTCTTGAACTCAGTCCCCTCAAAGATTTTGGATTTATGAAAGTGGGATAACTGGGTAAGAGGAAGAACAATATTTAGGTGCTCAGTAAGGTTGAGGAAGGGAATACCATAAATGGTGGAGAGGATGCACTTTTGAAGATATTCCTTATAAAAGAATCTTTTGTGAGGTTCAAGGGTAAGAGAGTACCAAAGAGGAGGAAATAAGGAGGAGGAGATGGAAGCAGAGGATGATTGTTTCCTCTTTTTCTTGGCAGGACTGGGAGGATCAGTCCTATGGATATGAGTGGCAGTGTAGAGAATGGTGGAAAAGGTATTTCTCTCAAAGGCATCCGGCAAGTTTGTGTCAAAGACACCAAGTAGAGGAGGATTTTCTGGAATAAAAGTAACAGAGGAAGGAGGAGTAGGAGGATAGAAAAGGTGTTTGGGATTGAAGGATGAAGTAGGTTGAATTGGAGTGGTTTGAGTTTGAGGTGATGAGGGTGAGAAGGATGATGGGGCTGAGGTGTGAGAAGGAGTAGGAGAGAAGGTAGGTTGAGATGAAATGATAGAGGATGATGGTTGGGTGCGAGGTACTGGGTGTTTTATAGTTGGTGGAGCAGGAGGGGCTGTGAGAGGAGAAGTAGGTGAGGACAAAATTGGAGTTGCAAGATTTGAAGTGTCAGGGGCCGAAGTAGCTGACATGGGCTCTTTCCCTTTGGCTTCTCTGACAACTGATGAGGGTCCTGATGACCCTGAAGCTTGCCCTGATGGCCCTGGTGGCCCTGATGCTTGAACTGGTAGCCCTGTTGGCCGAGAGACTTCTGCTGGAGGCTCTGGTGGCCTAGGAACTTCAGCTGGACTGCTCTGAGTGGGTGCAGGAGGGACACCACTAGACCTTGAAAGATTAGCCAGCAAATTCTTCATATCAGACATCTCTTTATTGAACCACCTCATTGCATTTCGAATTGAGGATAGATCAGAGGAGGTTGAAGCTTGATTAGAGATAATGCCCTGAACACTTGTCTGAACGGATGACAAGACTTCTCCTTGAGCTTTCAACAATGCCATAATAGGCTTCAGATTGACTTTTCTGTGACTCTTTCTTGGCCTTTTGTGAGCCACTCTCTTTTGCTTTCCTTGCTGAATGACAGGCTCCTCAGGATTGATATTGCTTGCACCTGGGCCTTCATTAACAGGAACACTGGCAGGAGGTGGAATTTCCTCAATGCCTACTTGCTCCCCCTGACTAGGAGCGGGGAGTTCAACACTTTCTTGCTCCCCCTTAGCAGGAGCTTCTTCCAACACAACTTTCTCCAAGTGGCCTTCTGCCACGGATTCAGCACTTCAGGTTCAAGGAGACTTTGCTCCTCTTGGCTAGGAGCTTCGTCCATGACCACATCATGTTGAGTATCTGCTTGTACCTCAACATTAGCAATTGTTTCAGACAGAATTTCTGTATGGCCTGGTGCCATAGCTTCTTCTTCAACACATCCACCTTCTTTAGAAGTAGCTGAGGTGGAGGGAATGGAATCCAATACTTCTCTTAAGATTGAGGCGACTAAGGTGGTGGGCAAAGAGTCTGCCACACTAGTTGCACCTTCTTCCAACTGAACTTTTAGAGAATGAGAGATAATCTCCACAACAGGTGAGACTGAACCTTCTGCCTGGCTGGACGCAACTGGTACTGCTGCTTCTTGAACAACTGCTGCTGCTTGCTCTGCTGCTGCTACTTCTTCTTCTGCTGCTGCTGCTTGCTCTGCTGCTGCTGCTTCTTCTTCTGCTACTGCTGCTTGCTTTGCTGCTGCTACTTCTTCTTCTGCTGCTGCTTCTTCTTGAACTTCTGGAATATCCCCGATAATTGCTTCTCCTTCAGCCACAGAGGATTTTGACCAAATTCCATCTTGCACTGAAAAACCACTCTTCTTCAGGTTTCTGGACCTTATAGACTGGCCCATTTTCTCTACCACTGCTCCAGACACATCTACTCCGAAATGCTTGAAAATCCTGGTGAGTAGATGACCATAAGGCAGGGAAACATTTAGCTTGCTCTTTGTTTCCCAGATTTGAGTACTGGCAAATTTCATTCTCTCAATCATAACTGCGGCCAGGTTTATCTCCTTGTTCTGAATTACCCAGAACATCAAGTCTGAGTCTGCCCTAGTGCATGAAGAAAATGTAGCACTCCGAGGAACTATGATTTGGCAGACAATAAAATGGAGCAAACGATTGAAAGCTGACATCTGATTTATATCCAATTTTCCATCCTTCAGCTTAAACCCTAGACCAATAATGCCAAGACCCTTAGCTTCATCATTTACTGAGTCCACACCACTAAAACCTGATGTCTTCACTCCAAACAACTCATGCAACAGATCATAATCTATCTTGATCTGGGTGCCCTTTACTATGGAGACAAGGGACCCATCTGCCTCTGATTTCAAACAAATGAAAAAGGCTTTCACAAGGTCCGGGTAGCATACCTCGGTGAGAGTAACAACATCCATCCACTGCATTCTTCTCAAGGCTTCGACTAAACTGGACATGCCACTCTTCTCAAGATTCTGAACATCCACTGCCTTATTTCCGCAAATCTTCATCTTCACAAACGTAAACCTCTCTTGCTCCTTTGGGGATAAATACTCAGCACTGTAGCCCCCTACGCTTCCGGAGATCATCGGAGCGGCCATGGGTTAGAGGAGAAGGAGATTCTGGTGAAGGGAAATGACAGAAGAGGTGGAAGCTCTCGAAGGGATTCTTCGCGGGAAGAGGAGAAAGCTTCGAAAGTTGCAGAGAGTCGATCCCAAAATCGTTAGGGCATCGGCTTTGGGTGAACGGATAGAGGATAAAAGGGTAAAGGTAGAAGACAAGTCGTTCTCAGAACGATTTGAATAAATTATTACTATTTTATCGAAAAGTGAAGCGCCAGAGGCAGTAAAGCCAGAAAACGACAAAATCGTTTGACGGGTCAAACAGCTTTTAATACGATAGCGGTCAAGGAATGTAGACAAACTGAATTTTGCTCATTGTTAAAGAGGGAAAATTTCATTTCTATCTGAAAATTTTTATGCCAATAAAATTACAGAGATCTTTTCACACATTGCACATCCCTAATTCCCTTCTAAGAGATGTAAATCTCTCTTCAGGTAGGGCTTTTGTGAAGATGTCTGCTAATTGACCGTTTGTATCTATAAAAAAATTTCTAAATTGCCACTAGCTACGTGGTCTCGAATAAAATGATATCTTACCTCAATGTGCTTAGTCCTTGAGTGCTGAACTGGATTTTTGGTGAGGTTGATGGCACTTGTATTATCACACAATAGTGGAATTGATTTGATGTGAATTCCGAAATCCTCAAGTTGTTGCTTTATCCAAAGAAGTTGTGTACAACAACTTCCAGCAGCAACATATTCTGCCTCAGCTGTTGATAAAGCTACTGAATTTTGTTTCTTGGATGACCATGATATTAAACATCCTGCAAGAAACTGACAACAACCACTGGTGCTTTTTCTATCTACTTTGCATCCAGCATAATCAGCATCTGAATATCCTACTAATTCTATTTCACAAGATCTAGGATACCAGAGACCTAAATCATGAGTTCTAGCCAGATATCTAAATATTCTTTTTACTGAAATTAAATGAGACTCTCCAGGGTCTGCCTGATATCTAGCACACATGCACACACTAAACAAAATATCTGGTCTACTTGCAGTTAAGTAAAGCAATGATCCTATCATACCTCGATAATTCTTTTGATCTACATTTTTACCTTTTTGATCACTGTCCATTCTGATTGATGTGCTCATTGGGGTTGATAAAGGCTTTGTATCTTCAAATCCAAATTTCTTTAACAGCTCTTTGGTGTACTTGGCTTGACAGATATGAGTGCCATCCTTCCCTTGCTTAATTTGCAATCCAAGGAAGTAGCTTAGCTCCCCCATCAAGCTCATCTCGAATTCTCCCTGCATAAGCTTTTCAAAGTACTTGCAAAGAGATTCATCAGTAGATCCAAAAATAATATCATCTACATATATTTGCACAAGAAGTATATGTTTATCCTTAGACTTTATAAATAATGTACTATTTACTTTACCTCTAGTGAAACCATGATCTAATAAGAAAGTACTGAGCCTTTCATACCAGGCTCTAGGTGCTTGCTTCAAACCATATAAAGCCTTATGTAGTTTAAATACATGATTTGGAAATTCGAGATCATCAAAACCTGGAGGTTGTTCAACATAAACTTCCTCCTTGATAAAACCATTTAAAAGGCTGATTTGACATCCATTTGAAATAGTTTTAAATCAAATGCAGATGCATAAGCAAGTAAAATCCTAATAGCCTCAAGTCTAGCTACAGGTGCATAGGTTTCATCGAAATCTATGCCTTCCTCTTGGGAGTAGCCTTGAGCTACCAATCTGGCCTTGTTCCTTAAGATTATTCCAGACTCATCCAATTTATTTCTGAACACCCACTTGGTGCCAATAACTGAATGATTGAATGGTCTAGGAACAAGTGACCATACTTGGTTTCTCTTGAACTGATTTAGTTCATCTTGCATGGCTAATATCCAAGATTCATCAGATAAAGCTTCATTGACTGTCTTAGGCTCTATTTGAGAAACAAAGGCTAAATAATCACAAGGAATTACATTACCTCTTGTTCTTACCCCTACAGATGGATCACCAATAATGTTTTCAGGAGGGTGATCTTTCTGATGTCTCCATTCTTTTGGAAGATTTTCATGTTGAATTTCAGTTTGCTGCAGTTCTTCCAGAGGAGGATCATCCTTGTCCTTAATTGAGGTATTCCTTAATTTTTCAGACAAGTCATCTGCATCATCAATGTCACTAATTTCTTCCTTTTTCAAGGAAGGGTTAGATTCATCAAAAATAACATGTACAGATTGTTCAATTAATAAAGAACGTTTATTGAAAACTCTATAACCTTTGGGTTTAGAAGAGTACCCCATAAAGATGCCTTCATCTGATTTGGCATCCAACTTACCAATGTCCCTTTTTCCATTGTTGTGGATGAAGCAAGGACATCCGAATATTCTGAAGTGGCTGATCTTTGGCTTCTTTCCTTTGTAGAGTTCATAAGCAGTCTTCTTCAGAATCGGCCTGATCATCACTCTATTAATGATATAACATGCAGTGTTGATAGCTTCGGCCCAGAAGTATCTTGGCAAATCATATTCTAATAACATGGTTCTTCCCATATCCAAAAGAGTTCTGTTTTTCCTCTCAGCAATTCCATTCTGTTGAGGTGTCCTTGGGGCTGAGAAGTTGTGCTCGATTCCTTGATCATCACAGAACTTTGTAAACTTTTCATTCTGAAACTCACCACCATGATCTGATCGGATAGAGACAATTGTGAACTTTTGATCTTTCTGAACTTTCTTACTGAAGCTGACAAAATTTTCAAATGTGTCATCTTTGTGCTCTAGAAAGGATACCCAAGTGAATCTTGAATAATCATCAACTATTACAAATCCAAATTCTTTCCTCCTAGACTGGTAGTCCTCATTGGCCCGAATAAATCCATATGAAGTAGTTCTAATGGCTTTGAGGTAGTTACTACAGTCTTTGACTTGAAAGAGCTCTTGGTGTGCTTTCCTCTTGCACAAGGTTTGCAAATGCTGTCCAAGCTAGAATTGACCTTTGGCAATCCTTCAACTAGCTTTCTTTTTCTGAGCTTATTCAAACCGTCCAAGCTGCAGTGGCCCAATCTTCTGTGCCACAACTCTGTTGATTGATCTTTGTTAGCTGCCAAACACACGTCTTGATCCTTGAGTTCTTCTAGATAGAGTACATACAGATTTCTTTCTCTATAAGCTTCAAAAATGACTGCTCCATCCTTTAATATACTGCACTTTGATTCTTGGAACTGAATCTGATGGCTTTTGTCACACAACTGGCTGATGCTGATGAGATTATGCTTTAACCCTTTGACCAGCATCACATCTTCAATTACTGATCTTCCTTTGATGTTTACGGATCCACTTCCTATTACTGTGCCTTTTCCATTATCTCCATATGTGACTGTTCCTTCTTCATCTTGGAGATTAACAAAAAGCTTCTGGTTCCCTGACATGTGCCTTGAGCATCCACTATCCAAATACCATTTGGATGCTTTTGATTTTCCCTTGTCTTCGGTGTTGGCCATGAAAGCCAAGTTGACTTCTTCACCTTCACTGCTTAAGCTTGACTCACTGTCTGAGTCACTGCTGTTCTCCCAAGCAGCTGCCATTGCTTTCTTTTTATACTTATTGAATCTTCTGAAGTTGTCCTTCTTCTTATGATCGCTCTTTTTGAGCATTGGACAATCTGCCTTGATGTGTCCAGGCTTCTTGCATTCATAGCATATTACTTCTCCTTTCTTTGGATCCTTTACTTTTGGTTTTCTGAAGTCTTTGTTCTTCTTGAAAAATCTTCTTCCGGACTGATACTTCTTTTTCTTTGCTAATATTCTCTGAAGTCTTCGAGACAGCATGGCTTCTTCATCATCACTGTATTTGCTACCTTCACTGTTATCCAAGGATTCTTCTGATATCTCATCATTCGCTTTGAGAGCATTAGATTGCTTCCTTCTGTTGGAGGATTCTCCTAATCTCTCCATGTTTATCTCGTGAGCCATGAGAGATCCTATTAACTTTTCCAATGACATTAATTTTAAATCATTGGCTTCTTCAATGGCTGTTACTTTTGGAGTCCATGAAGATGGTAGAGATCTGAGGACTTTTCTAACCATGTCTGGTGCAACATAAACCTTTCCCAATCCAGCTAATCCATTTGTAATGTCTGTGAATCTGCTGAACATCTGAGTTATTGATTCACCTGACTGCATCTGGAATCTTTCATATTGAGCT
Organism: Colocasia esculenta; assembly: GCA_014218235.1. Lineage (NCBI taxonomy): Eukaryota > Viridiplantae > Streptophyta > Magnoliopsida > Alismatales > Araceae > Colocasia > Colocasia esculenta. The sequence continues at coordinate 79,643,226 of CM024765.1, read as the reverse complement.
ACTAGAATATCTATTCTCGTTTCCTTTACCTTGTCTGTCCCTTCATAGGTAATTCTGAGCTTTTCCCACATCTCCATTGCGGATTTGCAGGCTGAGACTCTATTGAATTCTTTCTTGCTTAGGGCACAGCATAATATGCTCTTGGCTTTGCAGTTTAACGATATTCTTTTCCTATCATCATCTGTCCACTGAGCCTTAGCGTTTGTGACCAAAAGATCACCTTCTTCTACAATGGACCAGATTGTGTAATCATGACCTTGTAGAAAATATTCCATTCTAGTCTTCCAGTAGGTGTAGTCTTCTCCATCGAACAAGGGAGGCCTGTTGACTGACTGACCTTCGAAGTTGCTTTGGGCTGCCATAGATCTTTGCTCTTCAGATCGTTGGATCTTCTTCTTTGTCGAAGAGACGGGCTCTGATAGCACTTGTTGCCCAGCTAGCTAGCCCAGAGGGGGGGGGGGTGAATGGGTTATCAAAACTTCTATCTCTGATTAAAACCTGTTTACTGAAGGGATTGCACAACTTAATAACAAGGTTAGAGTTAGAGCAAATAAGATAACAACCACACAAAACACATCCACAAGACACAAGGATTTTTATCCTGGTTCAGAACTCCTCTCCACAGGAGACCTACGTCCAGTCCCTGAGCAATACCTCAGGAATTCACTACCAAGGGTACAATCCCCCTTATGGATCCTTACACCCAGCCTCAACTGGTCTTCCTTCCACCTGAAGGGAAAAACGACCACCCTGGATACCACCAGGTCTTCCTTCGTCCAGAAGGGAACACAACTAAAGAAGAAAATGTGTGAACAGGCTTCAGACTCTAGCTTAACAAGCTACAAGCTGAAGCTACCAAGGCCCAAGAGAGAAATAGATTTAGCAAGGTTTTCTCTCCAAGGACTACACAAGCTCTCACAAATAAAATCTCCTTTGACCACGAGAGCTAAGAGCTAAGAACAGAGTTGGAGTGGAAGCTTCGCTCTTCTTTTCAATCTACTGAAGACTCGAGGAGATGGTATTTTTCTTTTTGAAATGCAAGTCTTGTTCACTCTATCTTCTATCATTCTTCTCCGTCTTGAGTCTTTTATTTATACTTCTGATTCAAATTTGAACGTTGAAGTGTCTGTTGTCTCTTATCCTGGTGTACGTTAGACTGGTCACCAAGGAAGCTTCTGATCTTCAGTCTTTTATCCTTCAGTACACGCCAGAAAAATGTTTTAGAATCTTGTATCTTATATCCAACGTTGTACCGATGAGTCTTGTCAGATATCTGCAAGCATATCAACAATAAATAGAGGACAGCTAGGATTGTCGTTGATTGTTAGTTACAGATGGAACATATATTGCAATATATAGCAAGGCTCCGTTCTGTCTAAAAAAGTACGTAGACAGAGTAGCATGGAAATAGAAGATATTGTCTGCATGCATGGGAGATACGATCAGAGAGTATTTAATGCGTAGCAGTCAACAGATAAGATATGACTTTGACTTTTCAACGCTATTAAAAAGCATTATGTTGATACAGCAAGAAATTCGATATAAATAATCCTGATGCTTTCATGACTTATGAAATCGTTATGAGTTATAGCAAGTCATTATGAACACTTATCAAATCGTTATGAACTGTAAAGAAATCGTTATGAATTCTAAAGAAATCGTTACAGCAATCAAGTCGTTATGAGTTTCAAAGAAATCATTATGAACTCTAAAGAAATCGTTATGAATTCTAAAGAAATCGTTACAGCAATCAAGTCGTTATGAGTTTCAAAGAAATCGTTATGAACTCTAAAGAAATCGTTACGGCTAGAGAGTCGTTGCGAGTTCTAAAGAAATCGTTACGAGGTCTAAAGAAATCGTTACGGCTAGAGAGTCGTTGCGAGTTCTAAAAAAATCGTTACGAGGTCTAATGAAATCGTTACGGCTAGAGAGTCGTTGCGAGTTCTAAAGAAATCGTTATGAGGTCTAAAGAAATCGTTACGACAGTCAAGTCATTACGGGTTCTAAAGAAATCGTTGCGATATCGATTTGTTTTGAGTTTTCCGGTCAAGGAGGAAATCGTTCTGCTTATCAAAGAAGTCGATACAAAGACTTGGACAGAATGAGAGATGAGACTTACCTGATTGTCTTGAACTTTCATTTTTCTTTTATTTCCTGTTCTCAAGACTCAAGTAATCCATTAGTACTATTTTGTTAATCATCAAAATTAATATATAAATAAATGAATTCTTTATTGTGGGGACAGTTTGGTCATCAGCACAAGTGTAGAACTATATTTTTTTAATATTTTACTGATAATTTCTCCTTTATCACTATATATTTCTTATTATCTCTAAAAAACATGTAGAAATTTTTTTAAATATATTAATATATTAAAAGTATTCAAATTTAAAATCTTACCGTGCATCGCACGGGTGTCCAACTAGTTAGATCGTATATAGTTGAGATTTTATGGTCTTAAACATGATCGGTTTAATTTTGTTTTATTTTTATCATATTTTTAATATAAATAAGATCGAATTAAAGTATATCGATTCGATACAGATCATAACATAAGTTGACTGGTCCCCCCACCTATGCGGGAAGGATATAGAGGTGGGGTGGGATGCTTCCACCTAAGATCGAATTCGGGGTGGCACTAAACTTTTCCCAGTGGTGTTACAAATAAAAAAAAAGTATCATAAGTTGATTGATCCAATCTGATTCACCCTAATCCGGACTAAACTTGCACAAAACCCACTTTTAAAAAGTGTAAATTTATAATAATCACATAAACAAACCCCTCAAATTTGTGTTTCCTTTGCCCATTTGCCTAAAAGAGATTAATTTATCGCGTATAATATTTGTCATTACGTCCATGAGAATTAAGATTTGACAAAAGAGAAAGACTTGATGTATCTTTATATTACACTTAAGTGTAATATAATCAGACACTAAATTTATATAACATTTAATAATTATATTGTCACTTTATCACTCTCTATGTAAAGATGTCATATAAATTTAGAGACTAATCATATTACACTTAAGTGTAATAAACTTTTCTTGTAACAAATATTTTTTGGTGAGAGAAAAGTCTTTCTCTACATATATTACATTTCAAGGGCATGTTTTGTCACCAGAATTTCCCATCAATTAAAACTTTGACAAAACAACCAAACCATTTACTAACTGTTGTGTTTCTCTATGGAACCCCGACAGTTCAAATCTACCTCCAACAGGTCTATAAAATAGGATTTTCTGCCAACTAATAATATTTGAGTGTCTACACTCTAGTGTTCTTTACATGTAAATTTTGATAGTTATTTTAAAGATAAAGAAAATCTCAAATTTTATGAAGAGAAAAAAGACGAAAGTGCGAACTTTTCATCTAGAAGAGTTGTGAAATAGTACAGATTTTACCGTCTTCGAAAGAGACCCACATCTTATAAAATTAGAGGTCTCTTAAACTTTATATGTAGAGTGGCTCTTAGGTAGGTTAGGAGTAATGTTAGTTATTCGGACGTTCAGATAATTAGTAGACGTAAAATGATTGCGTGGTCGACTTAATTAATCGGTCGCACGTGGGCCCGATAAGATCTAACGTGAGATTTACGTGCGGCCAACCAATCGTCGTGGGCGCCACCCAAATCCGAATTTAGTGCCACTGGGAAAACTTTTCCCAAATTTAAATGTAAACTTTTCCCGCATCAGCATGCCCCTTCATATGTTTTTTTGTCGGGAAAAATTAGTGTCTAATTTACGAGAAATACTCTCTTCGCTAGCTCGTCGTGGGCGCCACCCAAATCCAACACTGTTCCCACCTCTTAAAAAATACACATAAACCTCTCTCTCTCTCTCTCTCTCTCTCTCTCTCTCTCTCTCTTAGAACGTCTTCGCTCTCTCCCACACCCCCCCCTTTTGCTGCCTTTGCCTTTTGTTGCCGCCAGCACCACCACCCCATCTCCCTCCATCCTTCCCCTTCACCCTCCTCCTCTGCCCGGTAATGATTCCACCCTCACCGGTGTTGTTCCTGTCGAAGGGGGTGGCCGGCAGGGAGAGCTACCGCCTGAGCATTCCTGTCCTCTGAGAGGCGAGTACTACTCCTATACTCCTGTAAGAAACCTGTTTGTTCTCCTCCCTTGGTGCCTTCGCAAGCACAGCGAGACAGAGAGCGCAGGGGTTCTCATCACACACATATATATATTGGGTGGCTAGTTTTCTCGGCTTCCTTGGCTTGTTGTTACCTGCTTGATCCCTTCCAACCCTCGATCCCTCCGGCGGCAGCGCGCGGCTTCAGTGGGTGCCCAGCCGATGGCGCAGCAACAGCAGCAGCAGCAACAACAACAACGGCAGTTCCAGGTTGGCGGCGGCAATGCCGGCGGCGGGGGGCCGACCGGGGACACCACCTACACGAAGATCTTCGTGGGGGGCTGGCGTGGGAGACGCAGAGGGAGACCATGCGGCGCTACTTCGAGCAGTTCGGGGAGATCCAGGAGGCCGTGGTCATCAGGGACAAGAACACCGGCCGGTCCAAGGGCTACGGCTTCGTAAGCCCATATCTCATCTCTTCTAGCTCTCTCCCGTTCTTCTTCCGCCCGCAGCGATCTCTCAGTCTTGGGGTGTTGATCGATCGCCGGTTTTGTTCAGCTGCGGCCTTCTTCTGATCGCAGGTGACCTTTAAGGACGCAGAGTCCGTCAGGACGGCCTGCCAGGACCCGTCGCCGGTGATCGACGGCCGGAGGGCCAACTGCAACCTCGCGTGCCTGGGAGCGGCCACCCACCACCGTTCTCGCCCGCCCACTCCCGGCCAGCATGGTACATTTCCCTCTTCCTTCCTTCCGAATGATCCAGCTCACGGAGCTCTCGATCTCTTCTGCAAAAAAAAAAAGGAAAAAATGGCTTCTTTCGCCTCCTTTCCGCAGGATTCGGACGCTTCAGACCCTTGTCCGCAGCATACCACGGCCCCTCGACGCCGGCGACGACGGCCTACTTCCATCAACCCACGCACTACGCCTTGCCGTTCTCCGTTTACGGGTAGAAGCACGGATGCCCACGATCTCAACCCTCTTATTTGTTCGTTTCGTTTGATCTTTTTTGCGAATTCCTGAGCTCGATAGACCAAAGGTTTCTGATCCTTTTTGCGCCATGTTCCTTCCCCAGTTACTCCGGCGGATATTCTCAGGAGAACATGTACCCCATGGTCGGCAACTCTAGCTATAACTCTCTCTTCTTCCCGTTCTTATATGATCTCTGATGATGTTTGAAAGGAATCTTGAGATGTCCCGTCCCCTGGCTGTGTCTGCAGAGCTACTACAGCGTCGGCGGAGGAGGCGGTGGAGCAGGAGGGCACCACCACCAGTTCTCCCCCTACTACGCTGCGGCGGCGGCGGCTGCCGAGCTGGGCGTCTTCCCCAACTTCTACCCGTACTACGCACAGGGCAGCCAAGGCCAGGGCAGCGGCTTCGAGCTGCAGTATCCTCAGATGCTGCAGTACCCTTACGGCCCCCAGAGCTACGGCGCCGGGATCCTCTCCTTGCCGGCCTCTGTCGCCGCCTCCACAGGTTAGAAATCCCGAACCCGCGCAAGTCACCTCCCCCCCCCCTCCCCTCCGTTCTTCCTGCAGCGTCATCGCCACTCACATTATACATGTATACGACCCCCGGCACTGAAGTGGGTAACAGTGTCTTGCTTGATGCAGCAGGCGTGACGCCGGCGCCCGTCGGACCCAGCCCTTCGCAGCAGCCCGGCATGGCCGCGGAGCAGAAATCCTTGGCTTAAATCCAGCAAACTGCCTCCACTAACGTAGCAAGTCATCACAGTTTAGGTCAAAAAACGACGCAACAGGAAGCATCTTTGGCAACGACGAAGAGGGTTTGGGGGAAGGAAGGCGACAGGGGTCTCCTTCTGCACCCACCCACCCGGCGGCGGCGTCGGCCTTCGGAAGAGGCCACTGCCGTTCGCTCCCGCTGTCTCCACCACGGCCGACATCGTCGTCGTCGCCACCGCCACCAGCCAGAACGGGCGATCGATTCGGGGATCACGCCCGCTTCGCTAACTGTGTCATCATGGTGTCTCCCCTCCGCCGTCGTCATCATCGTCGTATTCCAGCTGCCGCTACCCATCATCATAGGCGATTGCATTCTTTGCTCCCCTTCCACCATTGCTCACCGGCATCATAGCGTCATTTAAAACTGTTCTTTAGATTTGTTATGTAATTAACCTCCGGGCGGGGGGACAGATTCGCCGTCCCCCCGCCGGGGGAACAAAACCCAGCTAACACCCCCGCAGGCAGAGACGTGGATCCGTTTTTGGGGAAACGCCCGTCTCACCTGCGGCCCCCCTGTTCTTTCTTCTTCGTCGTCAAGTTAGTTCCTTTCTTTAATGGGCGGGAAGGGCTCGTCGGAACGCTTTTATGTTGCCGGAGCCCGGACCCGCGGCGGCCGCAGGGGGCGGCTCCGCCGGTTGACCACGTAGTAGTTTTACTGATCATCCTCTCTTCTTTTGTTCTTTTTTTTTCCCTCTCTTGCTGCTTCGATCCGCTGGTCATTCTTGTTGGTTGTTAATTGACTGGAGTAACTTAAATCGGACATCATATATTATATAAAAATATGGTATGCGCAGTCCAGGTAGACGCAGATACGGATCTTACGTTGTTGCTGTTCTTCCTTTTTCTCCTCCTCCTACTCTCCTGCCTTTTCCTTTTCTTCTGTGCATGCAGCTGCTCTATCACTTTGCCTTCCCCCACCCCACCTCTCTCTCTCTCTCTATCTACATCTGTGAGTCGTGATGAGAGGGTGGCGGGAGGACGCGGAGAGGAGGGGGGATCCAAAGGAGGGAACCCGGCACGGGAGCCGTGCTGCTGCTGACCGAGGCACTGTTGGGGGGGGGGGCGGGGGAGGGCTGGTGGGGGAAAGAATCCAAAGAGAAGTGTGGTGGGCTCGGGTCGCTTTAGAAGCATGTTTTCGCTGCAATGAGAGCTCCAGCCTCCAGCTACTCGTAACGATGCTGTTGCAAGGGGAACCGTGCCCTCTCTGTTCTCTCTCTCTCTCTCTCTTTTCTCCTACGTGCTATGTCTCACTGTCTCTCTTCTGTCTAGCTTTGTGGTGTTTCTTTTGGCGAGGCCATGTTCATGGCCTCAACCTGCGACGAAACGGGAAAGGCGGCATCGGCATGTGAGAGAGAGAGAGAGAAGGGGGGCAACTGGCAACGTAGGAAGGGGGGAATTGAGGAGGTCGACCATGTTGACTGGTCAAAGGACGCAAGTAAAAGTTGGATTAGTGGGGGTGCGGCACGTCTTGTGGGGCTTTGGAGAAAGTGAGCTGTCGGAAGGCGACAAAGAGGGGGGTGCCAGTTCCATCACCGTCGGACACCAAGCCAGTTGTCCGCCCAAGCTACGTAGCTCAACAGGTGGCAGGAGCAGCTGCAACTCTCCTGCTACGTGCACACACGGCCGAGGCCGCCCTGGACTTCGTCTCTCTCATGATATGTGAAAATTGAAAAATACTCGGTGCCCTCCTATAAGAAGGGCAATAATTTTTTTTTTTTTTGTAACGAGAAATTCAACAAAGTGACTTAAAGGTTCAATGCTTAACATTAGAAGGTTAAAAATTCCATCTTTATCATAGCCGTGATATTTGTATGTATTGTATTTTTTTTTGTTACGTGAAAATTTCGAGTGAAGAGTATATTATGAGAGACACCAGATAACCCCCTCCATCGGAATGAAATGAAGAGAATTGAATCCATCACCCATCCATTGGGTGAGAGATGAGATTACTCTTCAAATAATTTTATTAGTTGAAAAAATAGAGAATTTTTTTATCAATTTCGTTAACTAATAAAACTATATGAAAATCAATTTACATCATTTTAATTGTTATTTTTAAGATACTAAATATTTCTCGTGAAACTTTGTTATAGTTTTCAAGTGAAAATTATAACAAATCTTCTTTACAAGAATAATCTTATGATAATAAAAAAAACTTAATTCATTTTGAAGGCTTTCTGTTAAGTAGGTATTATGTGGTTCTAACGCATTATTTAATAAAAAAGAAGAAGTTAGTGTACTTATTGTAAGTTATTGCACTTATGGATACGACGACTATGTGACATTAAAATTCATGTGAGTTGACAAGCAGAGTAGGTGATAGTGGATAGCTGATTATAGTTGCTTTTAAGCTAAGGTTACCGTTTATGGGTTTATAGTAGTTAAATAATAATTTTTAAATCCTAAAAAAATGTTTTTAGTCCAACTGTAATATTTATGAATTCAGATTTTTATTATAAAACCCAATGAATATTTTTTAAAATTTTTAATTGTTCTATTTTTGAGTTTAAATTTTACATATTTAAACTTAATTTATTATTAAAAGTTTAGAAGAAATTTTTAAACTTTAAGTATAATAACTTAAAGTCTAAAATTTGAAATTTTGAATTCAGAATTTCAATTTCTATGTCTATTGCAATTTATAGTTGTTGCCTCTCATCAGTTGCCAATTTATTGTGAAATAGGATCCTTTCGGCCTCCCATTGGAGAGGGGCTCGATCTGTATATGGGTGGGGTGAGTTTTTTTATTTTATTTTAACCCTATATAAAATATAAAAAATATTACATAAAATGAGTTAAAATGAAAAAAATCCACTCCACACATGTACTGACCGAGCCCCTCTCTTGCTGGGGGCCGAGAGGATCCCATTTCATTTGCTGTCATTGTCACGCCCTGACGCAGAATATCGGAGCGCGAAGACAGTTGCAAGAAAAGGGTATAGAGCAAGTACTAGACATCAAACCATTTCACATTGAATAATACTAAAACAATCTTTCTCATTAATAACTTTTCAAATGTCTAGTTACAACCACTAATATCAGAGTCATTCTATAGGGCCCGATTACATTGCAATAAAAGGAAATAACTAACTACAACTCTAAGATAATGACTCGAGGGTACTCCTGGCTTCACTCTTGGTCATTCCCTTCCTCATGAGTGTAAGTGTCATCCTCGGTCTCACCTGAGAACACAACATCAAATAACGTAGAGTGAGCGATAACGCACAGTAGGACTTAAATCTTTGGCTCAAGCAGGCTTTAAATATTTAACGCATTTAATGGCAGAGTATCTAAAGATAGCAGGTACAAGAGAGTCAAAATATAGCAAGAGATAGCACAACAGGTAACATGATAGCACAATAGCACGAGATCGAGTATAGTTTCCAAAAATAGCACAAGTATCGAGTATAGCACGAATAGCAGGATGACCATAGCACAACTAGCACAAGTATAATAATAGCACGACGAGTATAGCACTTGTTTGTCATTCTAGACAACGAGAGAGTATAGCACGTTTTGTGTTTTGATTGTCATATAGATAGTCGAGATAGATAGCACTTGAGTGTAATGCTAAACACTCTGATCATTTAACTCCCATGGGCACTAGCACTTTCGGGCGCACATCCCAGGACCAGATCGGGCCCTTTATATATTGCCAGACATTAGTTATATTGTTTATCTTTAGACAATCAGTCAATGACCAATATAGAGTACCAAGAAGTAGATGAGAGCACTAGATGAATAGACGAGATAGTAGAGTGAACGTGAATAGACGATCGAGTAGAGTACAGATGAGAGCTAGTGGACATTGCACGTAATGCGACGAGTAAACATGCGATAGTAACAGTTGCACAACACGCGCACTTGGTGTTGGCAGTCAGGTGGAACTCACGATCTTCCCGTTGGCCATGTTATGCACAAGTCCAGAGGTCCGACGTGATTCAAGGTAAGAGCGAACTTCTAATAGCCGTTTGGATCATATCGATCCCTAAAGGTGTAATGGGTGTTAGGGTACAACCGACTCGTCGACCATGTGGGAATCCATGATCAGAGGAGACTTACGGAGGCCTTGTGCAAGGGTTCACTAGTCCGGCGAATGGAATATCCGACGGAGAGTTCACCACAAGCCAAGTAAAGTGTGTATATAAAACAGGTGCTCGACGTTCTAGAGAAATTCTAGAACAGTGGAGCGTCGATATCGGAATATAAAGAACGCAAGAAACGATTACAAGTCCTTTAAAATAAGGCAATAAATGTACTTTATTTTAATAAATTACCAGATATATTATGAGATATTTTCTGCAAGATTTCAGTCATAAATGAATGGTTTATGTGTGTGCAAGTGCAAGAGGAATCATAGATAGAATAAGTCGTGAAGATGTATTTAAAATTATTCAATATTGCTCCATTTTTAGGCAAGGTTTTGACCGGGGGTATAACTGTAAAAAGGCGTAAGGATTATTTAGAAAGTGACAGAAATATTTTTTATGGGTTTTTCACAAAAATTCCTGTGAACGCGACATGGGCCAATGATGATTGCGACAGGGGTAGGCAGATCGCGACATGGGTCCTGTCGCGATGGCCTTGTGAACGCGACAGAGGCGGGAAAGGGTCGCGACAAGACATGCACAGGGATAGCGACGGTACACCTGTCGCCTTCTTGATCGCGACAGGTAGGCTGTCACAATCGGAGCCCAGAAAGCAACATATCGAGGCGTCGCCTTCTAGTTGTCTGCGCCTGACTCTGACAGGAGTCAGACCAGACATTGGATTGAGGACCAGGGTCATCAATTTTTGATATAGGGTTGTTCAGAAAATCATAACTAATTATATATGCGATGAAAAATCATGAAACCAGTGGCACATGAAACTAGACATGCGAGAGTACTTCCAGTAAATAGGGATTCGAGAGAGAACATGGTTTTAGAACAAACAAGGACGAGTAACATAGAACATGACACAGAGAGCAAGATGGATTTAATTCGAGTAACATGCTCAACAAAAATTAGGGCTTTCGGGGTCAAAAGATCCCTAACAAGATCAAGTATTTACAATAAAAATTTCATTGCATGTGATCAAGTATATGAAGAGATATGGATTTAACATGATGTCTCGGGGTTATCATGTTTGCAGAACTTCAAAAATTAAGAACAAAAGATAGGATGGATGGAAAAATATGAAACTTGGGGGTTTCGTTCAAGAGGGTAGGAAGAACCTACAAACGAAATTTTAGAATTTTAGCTTGTGAGAATGCCTACCTTTGGATTTATTTGTTTTCTAGGGTTGAAACTCCAAAAAACGAGGAAGAAGCTTCAAGAACACCTTCTTCCCGCGAGATCCTCTCCTCCTTGACCTCTTCCCCACGTCTAACAACCTTTGGCAATGAGCTAGGGTCGGCCAAGAGGGTTGATGAGGTGTATTTATGCATGCATGAATTCCTATTCCTATTTCTATTCTAATTCCTCTAAATTTCGAGATTTCCTAACTCTAACCTTCCTTCCTTGCTTTCCAATCCCTATTTAGGCTAGGAAGAGATATAAATTCGTGCTAAACCATATAGGGTAGGTTTAGGAATACTATTATGACTCAATCTAGCTATTTAATGTATTAAATAACTTTTCTATTTAAGTAATATTTTAGTTACGAATTTAGGGTATTTTCTTATTATTCTCATTTTGTAAATTCATATTTTGACCCAATAAATTCTAGATGGTCCATTAAGCAAAGCCCATTACTCTTTCCATTTAATGGATTTTATTTAATGCTCTTTTCATTTAAATATCTGTTTAGCTAGGTTTTAATTCTTTATTTAAATTTTTATTTTTCCTAAAAATTCAGGTTGCTACAGTCATCCTATCTCTACTTGCCCTATTTGTTGGTCTGTATGATATCATACGGTTTGTTGTGTCGCCAGATAAATATAATAATTGTATTTACTAAGTATAATAAATATTAAGATCTAAAGTATATTTTAATAGTACAATAAATATTTCTTTACTAAAATAGTGACTTGAAATGTACTTTGCGCACATCCAGTGTGCATAAGGCAGCAAGCGGTGATGTGTTATGCCCGCACGCATTGGCCAGCACAAAGTATTTCTCTAATCATTTTAATTGCAAGAAATCAGTTTTATTAGTTAGAAAAAAGAGAGAAGTATCTACTTTTTAATCAATAGAATTATTTTTTTGTAATATATACTATTGCAATAAATATTTATTGTATCTTTAATAGTGTGGTGGTGTAATCCTGTTTGGGCCTGAGCCAAACGGGCCTCCACTAGAGAGAGAGTAGGGAAGACGATCGCCGGTGAGGACGAGAACCTGCAAGACCAGAAGAGGATCAGGGGGGCCCGGTGAAGACCGGGGAAACCCTCCGATGCCTAAGTCAGTGGAGAGCTTGCAAGGCAGGGGGTTTCGAAGTATGAGAGTGAGTTCGCGTGAGGAAGAGAACGTACTTTGCATGGTACTGTACCTGTGCTTTTATAGGCATTGGTGCCAAGGCCAACGTGCGTAATGTTGGTAGATCGTGCATGAAAAGGCGCCTTGATGGACGCGCATAACGGGAGGAGTTATGCGCTCAGGTGCCCGTTGGGCTGTCAGGCAGTTCGCGCCTCTTGATGGTGGAGTACGTGGCCTGGGACGGTTACAACCGCGTCGTGAGCCAGAGAACCTGCTCGGCACCCTTTGGAAACACTTTCCGAGCAGGTGACCCACATGGGGGCTCGAACATGCTGTTCGGTGATATCCAGGGTTGTTCCGCGCAGCAGGGTTACTGTTCCTGTTCGGAACCCCTCCGCAGTTGTTCGGTGTGGAAGGGCAGATGACCTGCTCGGGGATATACCGCCGCGAGACTTGACAGTGTCCGATCAAGGGGGGCGGTACCTTGGAGATCTTAAAACCGTCTTGAAAAGGACGTGGCCCGTTGAGATGTGACCACGTTTGCTGACAGGACACGCGAGGGCCGTAGTGGGCCATCATGGGACTAGGTGGTCAGATTTGGCCACCACAAATGGATTTCTCAAACAACTGATATACTTATGTTCTGTGACGGACGTAAAAATTTTATTCAGTGGGGTCACCTCAATAAATAAGATGCACCCATAGATTTATTTTAAAAATTCAGTGAAGTTATCTTATTTAAATTTTCTAACAATAATTAATATAATAGAAATGTTTAAACTCCTTAATAAAATCTTAATAATCTAGTGGGGTCACGTGACCCCACTGAATTGTATGTAGGTCCGCCTATGCCTATGTTTTAGATAATTTATTTATACCACCTAAATCTAAACAATCCTCACACATGCCTAATTCCAAACGTATTCTTATAATCTTAATATACCTCTCCTATTTTTTTTTAAACAATAGCTCTACTTCTACTCATGTACACTCAAATATGAACAATCCTTAACCCTTCGTTTTTTTTTTTCCCCTTTTTAGTGAACATCAACATCTATGTGAGCCACTGAAACTATCCTTGTAATCTGAACAATAGCTTTTGTTTTTACGGTGCTTTTATTTATATTTCTGATGTTTTAGATTGCTCGAGATTATTTTATTTTAAATATATAATGCGACAAATTTTTGGGTCTTAAAAATAAAGTGGAGCCACGTGGTTTGACCCGGTCTGGCTAAATGGGTCGAGGCGGCCCAACTAAATTTCTGTGCGGTCCAGCCACAAGAGCGCACGGCTCCGTAGTAGAATCGGTGGCTCGTTCTGTTGGACCGGAACCAGTCGGTTCGGACCGCAACTCGGGCGGTCCGCGACTCGTTCAACCGGCAGTTCGAAAACTTTAAATCGAAACCCGCGCGGGAGCTTAAACCGGCTCCAGGAAGCTGGACAGACCCCTCCCGATCTCGGCCATGAGGATGGCGGCCGCCAGTTCCTCACAGAGAGGAGAAGAGCAGAAGCCGGTAAGAGAAGAAGCCTCCCCCCCACCCATCTCGTTCTCCTTCCCGATCTCCCTTCCACCTGGCGCCGCCGCACGGAGCAGCCCTTGCCGCGCCTGCTCGCCCCTGTCGGAGAGGAGCGGATCGGAGAGGTCCCTAGGTCGCCTCTAATGGCCTCACAAAGCCATCTCCCTTCCACGTGGGCGCCGGAGCACGGAGCAGCCCTGCCGCGCCTGCTCCGCCCCTGTGGGAGAGGAGCGAATCGGAGAGGTCCCTCGGTCGCCTCTAATGGCCTCACAAAGCCGATCTCTTCTTCCGTGCTCACTGTCGGCGTTCGCCATCTTGCAGGTTGAAGAGTGGTGTCTGTCGGATTTTGAGATCGGGAAGCTCCTCGGCGAAGGAAGTTCGGCAAGGTCTACCTGGCGCGGGAGAAAGAGGTTCCACATCTTCTCTCCTTCCTTGATTCCTTCCTTCCTCGAGATTTGTGCTTTTGATCAGTTGGACGATCTTTTTTTCTTACTTGATCAAACATTCATGCGGAGAAATGGAGGATTGTGCTCTCTTTTTCTCTGCTTCTTCTGTGTTCCAAATCTGTTTTGTTCGTGTCAAGAGCGGGTATGTGGTGGCCCTGAAGGTGCTCTTTAAGGAGAAGCTGGAGAAGTACCAGTACCACAACCACCTGAGAAGGGAGATCGAAATCCAGTGCAGCCTCGATCACCCTAATGTTCTCCGCCTCTATGCTTGGTTTCACGATGATACCCGCATTTTCTTGGTGCTGGAGTATGCTGCTGGGAGGGAGCTGTACAAGCTTCTCCAGGACTTCAAGCACTTCTCTGAAAAGCGTGCTGCTACTGTACTCACTCGAACCTTCCAGCATGTGTTTGGAGTATATCCTCTTTGGAATCTTACATCTTTCTGTTTCATTTTTCTGTTTTTGGATGATTTGGCAGTACATTGCAAGTCTCTCAAGGGCACTGGCCTACCTCCATGACAAGCAGGTGATCCACAGGGATATCAAGCCAGAGAATCTTTTGCTAGATGTGGAGGTACCTTTTGCACTGTTTTCCTTTTTGAAAGGCGTTAAATCTCTTGGATTCAGAGATAAGATTTTGACTCATGTCAACTATGGATCAGTACAACATACAAATATTCTTCTTTTCAGTTTCCTCTTCGTTTATTAACTTTGGGTTTGGCTTTTGTGATTGATCCTTCTTTCTCTTCTTTCTTCGTGTTGTGCTGATCGTGATCTAGGGATGTCACTCTATCCGTCGGAATGGCTGTCCTAACAGTAACCATATCCATCATCTATCTCCCGCTTTCCCCAAACTATTTTTGTTTGTGAACTTTTATCCATGATGAGCTTTCACTACACATCAAACCTAAGCCTTAAGGCTATAAGTTGGGGTAGTCCTGATTAGCTCCGATCAGATATGGTTATCACAAGAACCAAACCAACTGATAATGTTACTGAACAAATGGATAACAAATAAGGTTGTACTTTGTAGGTGTACTTTTTACCTAGGCAGAAGACAGGCCCAGAGAAGTGGTTTCTGATTTAAATTCTCACGCAGTCAGCAAAGGAACCTGCTTTTTGTGCCCAGATTCTCAAAGACCTAACTAAAGTTTCAATGATAAAAGTTGCTAGGCCAATTGTTGGGCGAACAAATGTACCTCAACTTAAGATTATTGGGTCTGTTACTATTATGAACTCTTCCGTTGGATCTAAGTAGGTTGTGCACATGGAAAGGAGTAACAAGCCTGTAATGTCTCAACTATTATTTCAGTTTACTATACAATGTTGAAATCTTTAGAATTGTCATTGTTGTCAGTTTCTATGCTAAGCAAAGTGGAATTTTTCTTGAAATTTGAAAAACATAGGACATTTGTATGGTACTACATCTATTGTGGTACTACTTAAGAACTTATTCACATTTTAGAAATCTTGTAGGCTGCCACTGTGAAGAATAGAAAGCCCACAATTTGAAATTAGGAATCAGGTTCATCTATAAAAGGGCATACCTATTGCATGAGGCTCCCAAGTGTGGGTCTGGGAGGGATGATGTATACATGCTTACCTGTGTGGGCAACCAAAAAATTCATGCTGGGCCTTGCCACAGCCAGAACAGCCCCTTTAAAAAAGAAAAAAACTTTCACAAGGCCCACTAACAGACCCATCAACAAGGCCCAAAAGACCTCTCACCCAAGGGGCCCAAGATGCCCATGGTAGGGGGTGATCCTAAGGGACTGATCACCCTTCCCCACCACCTTAAAAAGTTGCTGCGGCAGAAAGGAGGGCGGGGCGGCGCACAGGAGAACAGAGCAAGAAAAAACAGAGAAGAGAGAAGAAAAAGCTGAGAGAAGAAAAAGGGAGGAGACTTGCGCAAGAAGGGAGCTCTTGGTTTGCCTTGCACTGAAAGCAGGGAGTTGAGGCAGAAAGAAGAAAAAGAGAAGAGAAGGAAGGGTGAGCACGAGACTGCTACGGCAGTCTTCTCTTAACCCTTTTTTTTTTAATATTTCTTGTAACATTCTATCCCCCTTGAATGGTAAAAGCTTCCCTTCTCCCATTCCCCTTTGAGTTGCGTTGGTTTTGATGCACTTTGGGTGACTCAAAGAGTGTATTTAAATGCATTTTCTTGCTCTCATTCAATGATCCCTTCTTGTTGAATAGAACTGAAGTGGCCATGTCTTTTGTTTTCTTTATGCACTAGTTGGACACCCGTGCGATGCACGGCAATTGTTTATAAAAATATTAAATAAATAAAAAATTATATATATATATATATATAATCTGTTAAAATTGAATATCATAAAGTTTTCCTATTTATCTTAATATTTTTGTGAGATCTATAATGGAGAGGGTGAGAAAATAGAGAAAGATAGGGTGACAAAAAAAACACTCCTATCAACTTGCTCACACACTCTCAAAAATAAAGAAAGTGAGATGAATAGGTAGAAGAACAAACATATGCTATCAAATCAACTAATATGTTATCCAATCATACTTTTCTTTATTGTCAATTGTGTCAACACTCAATAGAAAAATTTCATATTCTCCAAAGCTCTGCCCAAAGTCTGCCAAGCTACCAATCACATCCCAAATGTAAGCCTATTAGAAGCAAGAAGTTGCCAATTAAAATCCAAATTTTTACATGGAAAATGACTTGGAGGACACTACCAATTAAAACATAAATGTTTTCATGTAAGTTGTCAATTAAATGCAAATCACATCTAAAGTTTAGACATTTCTAATCACATACTAACATGAATTCAAATAATGCCATGCAAGTTGATTATGAAGCTAAGATGTTAAACGGTTGATTTAAACTCAGCACCATAAAATAGATCACTAAATGCAGCATCAGAGTACATGATAATTTTCCCCGGGATCCATAATGTCAATCAATATCAATCTTTTACACAAATGAGTTCATCTGTCATTGATAAGAATGCAACAAATGAAAAACAGGAGAGATACAACCTTCATCCCCACAAGGTATAAATGCTATGTGTTTCTTTAGAAAATGGGAAAACAATATGAATCATAGAGGCATGAGGGAGAACACAAAAGAACAGATCGTGGCTTTCCACTCATAATCCAGCAGACATGAAGAACAGTTCTTTTGTTGTTGAGTTTTCTTGGTTTACTGCAGAATGGATCTGGTTTTTACAACCCCATGACAGCAGGCAGAGACATTGGGAAAGTCAGTTGTTACTGATAATTGGCTAGGTCTTATACTTATTTGGCTTTGGTCTATCAAGCTCCAGCCAGATTTTATCCGGAGTATCTCTATCTCTGATTGCTATGAGGATTTAGAAAGACTAATTCACTTGTTAAGAAAAAAACTGAAAGATCTCTATCTCTGGCGCTCTAGTATATTGTACACCACAGCCATATAAAGATCTCTATCTCTGATTGCTCTTTGGATTTTATATTGGGTGCTGGATACTATGTTGTTTTTCTTCATGCTAGTTTACCTTTTTTAACAGTAAAGTATATAATATAAAAAGCACATTTGATAAAAAAAAAAAAGCACAATTGACAGGAAACATATTGTACTGCATTTGGTATATAATAACAACTCTTATGTCTATGTATGTAATGTACGTACCACCATGAAATATTTTAAGTGGCCACCTCCGCAAGAGCATATGTCTTAGAGTTGGGAGCATATGTCCCGATATGGGCAAAAGAAATTGATGGCAATGCAACCTCCAACTTTGATGTTCTCAATGTTAGGATGTAAAGGACGTTGAAATCTCAACAGTCTGTAAGGGAAAACAGTTCACATGTTATTCATTAATAGAAATAATAGGTAAAGGAATAAAAAGAAAATACATAAATAAGGAAAATATATAGTCCAAAGAAAGTATGTATAATAGGTAATCAAATGCTTTGACTCCAATGTTCATATTAATATTCGTCATAGAAAAAAGAGGTAATTATGTTGCTTCTGCTCTATGGTCACATATATAAATAGCCAAGAAAAAGCAGTATGGGTATGCCAAGTGTGCGAAAACCAAACATACCATTGAGAAGAAAAATGCAACATTTTAATTACAAGAGCTCTTACATACCTGTCGGCAAGATGGTTGCGTGCTACAGTTCCATCTGGCCTAGGCACCATAGTTGTCAAGGCGGACGCCTAGGCGGCGTCTAGGCGCCGCTTAAGCGCCAAGGCGCTTCCTTAGCCGCCTTAAAACACCTCGCCTTTCTAAGAGGAGAAAAGGCGCCCCAAGGCGCCGCTAAGGCGGCCAAGGCGCACGCCAGGGGCGCTTGGGCGCGCCTAGACCCTTTAGGGATCCGCAATATCCCACTTAGACAGCAGATTCAGGTCGGTTTTCAGGGCTGGATCCAACCCGATTCCAGGTAACATCTATTTACCTGAATATCATTTAAGTAAATGTTATAATTTGTTGTTTCATTTACTTAAGATATTACATGTAAATAAGGAAGTACCCCCCATTTGAATCCAATAAAATATCAAAAAAATCATATTTCTTACAAAAAAAAAGTCAACTCTCCCATCGAAGAAGAAAATCACGATTTTGATGATTTTAGCGAAATGCTAACTTTCTAATCTCTCATAATTTGACCTATCTAAAAATTTGATAATTCAAATAAACCATATAGAATACTAAAAATCTAAAGTCCGGTAAAAAAGTCAAACGTGCATATGACTTCTCCAAAGGAGCCGCTCTCCTACTGACAGCACTTAATCTGTTTGAGATCTCTCAGGATTTGGTCAAACTTAAACTATCATCACCCAAACACATGAGACTTGTCATTTTCTAGTTTCTTTTCAATTTTTAGACATATTATGGGATTATGTAATGGACTCATTTAGTTTTTACTTGTTTTAAGTGTGTTAAGATATTGCACTTCTTATTTTTATTTAACATATTTATATGTATGTGTATTCACTGGTTTGTTTTAAAAGTTGAAAATTAGTTTTCTGATGATAGAATGATATTTGCACTTCTTGTTCTTATTTAGTGTGTTTATTTATTTGAAGATGTCAATTTAGATTTTTTATGACTTTATGATATATAATGTGAGTTTGTTTACTTGGAGTTTAATTTTGTTGCTTTCATTGCCTTTATGTCTGTGATATCATGATATTTTTTATTGAATTTTCATCATTATATATATTTATAGATACATAAATATCATGTAAGAGGGACACTTGAAAACAACTCATACTTGGTTCCGTCCTAAACGCCTAGGCACCGCTTAGGCGAGCGCCTAAGTGTTTAGGTGATCCGAGACCCCACCTATGCCTTGGTCGCCTTGACGCCTTGACAACTATGCTAGGCACTGACTGAAACATATAAGTTCAGGAAACATCTAATATTTGAGGAAGCATAATTAGGCATACGATGTGCTGGAATGTGCAATAAGGATGAATAAACATTAAAGTCAAATGTGTCAACAGAAGGATGGAAAGGAACTTGACTTCATTGGGCATCAAGCAATTTGTGGCCATTGCAGTGGCACCATCCCTAAGCTTGATAGTAGGACCAAACCCATAGATCTACTCCATATCAGAAATATGCTTCATACCAGCTTTTCCTAGATATCGGGATTTTCCTTATTAATTTCACTTATATTTACCAATTTTCTATTTTGATAAGTGGATATCTCCTCTGAGTTGTCCCAAACTTTGATAGTCCATGGAAATCCTACTTAAAATCCTTATAAACATGCTACTAACTTATATACTTTAGATTGCAGATTACTTTATAGACCTGCTACATTAAGAACTTGCTACTTAAAACCTTATAGTGTTTTAAAATAAACAAACCCCAATAAATCTTCCACTCAAAAACACACAGAGACACATTACAATAAACCCATAGACAGAATGGTGTCAAATTTCATCCACAAATATGTAGTTAAGAAACCAAATAAAAATTGACAACTGGAAGCTGAAATTGAATAGCTAACATTCCATAATATTAAAAGATCTGACCAAAGATTTATAAGAACTGAACTATATAAAATTCAAAAGATCTGAACCAAAAAGTCTATAAAAGAGATATAGAAAAGCAATCATTTTTTATTTTTGTTTTTGTGTAATAAGACATGTTCATATAATAGAAACAGAACTTCAAAGAGAATTTAAATACAAATATATCTTAATTGACAGAAATGACCACAAATCATAATCTTAAAACTCATAACATTAAAAAACAAATGGGAAAATACTCTGCCTTTAATGATGGGTGTTGGGCGAGTAAAGCAGTGATCAAATAACAAAAAGACCTACTACTGCTTAATATCTTTAGCAGATGGACCCCTGAACCTGCACAACTGGAATTCTTAGGTTTGATCAGAGGTTGGAGAGCTGGAAGGCCAAAATTTTATCAGCAGGAGGAAGATGGGTATTTTCTAAATCTGCTTTGTCTTCTAATGCTATTTATTACTTATATATCTTTCTGGCCCCGAAGATTGTAGTGAATAAAAATGTAGCTATCAGAAGGTCCTCCTTCTGGAAAAGTTCGCAGTTATTATGTTGGGATTGGGATAAGGTTTGCAGGAGAAAAGAGGAAGGAGGGGTTGGATTAGATAGCTTGACAGTTTTTAATAAGGCAGTTCTAGCAAAATAGCTATGGAGATTAGGTGAAGCTGATGGAAACCAAAAACCAAAATCTGAAACCAAAAACTAAAACTCCAATGTTCAGAGAAAGAGAGACCAATGCTCATAACTTGAGCTAAAATCTTTTGATAAACACATAAGACATTTCCCAATCATCACATGTCTGTTAATTCATAAAAACACATAAAAATTCAAATGCCTCAACATTACTGTAACTACCCACATCAAACATATATTTAAAACTTCTAATTATATTACAATGAAGTTTGTATGAACAAAAAAGAAACCAAGATATCTAGTTTTAGTGCACAAAGAGTGTGAGAGAGAGTGAAACCAACAACTAAAACTCCAAAGTGTAGTTGCTGTAAGGGTTGAAAACTCAAAACTTTTGAGACCCTGAAGAGCTATGAACAAATTAATACCCAGGGTGAAAAAGATCACTAATCTCAAGATCGATCATTTAAACACAACCAAAATGAATAGACAGAAAGATAAAAATTCTTAAAACTTTGAAAGCAAATAAATCTGAATAGCTGGAAAGCAAATAAATCTGTAAACATATAAAGGGCAAAATAAGGTAGGGTCATTAAAGAGGAAACACAGGTGAAAAATATGTGATTAATCTGATGAAAAATGGCAGGATTAGCAGAAAAGAACACTTTAGAAAATAACATCAGCATTAAAACATAATTATAAATGAAATTAACTGGCACATTAAAACCTATAGATGTTATATTTAAGTTTAGAATAATTGATATAAACCATTGACATTAAAACCTAAATACAAATTCAAAAGAGATGCACCTGAGGAACCTGGTGAGGATGAGGTTCCTGTTGTCGGTGCCGTAGGCGCCGAGGGTTGTAATAAACTTCTGCATGATTTTGGGGTGGAGGACGGTGAGGTCGTCGAACCACCACTCCCTGCTGAAGCAGGGCTTGACGCTCTAGGGGATCTTGGTGGAGGAGGAGAAACAGAGGTCGGAGGCGTCGGGGGATGAGGAAGAGGAGGAGGAGGAAACGAAAGGGGTCGCCGTTGTCAGTGGGATCTCCACTGAATTCATCCATGGACACAGAAAAGATTTGTGCCTTGACTGTGGCCCTAACTTTCTGCATCCAAAAAAAAATCAAAGATAACTGCGGTAAAGAGAAAAACTTCTATCCAATGCTAAAGGTGCCTTATTCTTTGCCTGCAGTTAATCCTACCACAGCTAATTTAGTTTGTTGTCGTAGCCACTTGGTAAAGCTTCCATAAATGCACAATATAACTCACATGGTAGAAACAAATTGAGAAAGAATACATACATGCGTTTACAAATTTTGTTACAAAAATGCATTAATATTGAACACTGAGGAGCCTATAAACTTCATATACTGGTAAATCTACTGAAAACGAGATCGTTAATTAGCAACCTGATAGCATGCAACTGTTAGAGTATCTTTATCGACCAAATCCAATAACGTGCGCAATTGAAACGAACCATAGATGCAAAAGGAATGCGTGGAAAATGCGCGGCGGGTGATCGCAAATGGTAAAGATGCCCAAAAAAAAAAGAGTTTTAAAAGAAGCTATGTTTACAGGAGCCGAAAAATAAAATAGAGAAGTATGACAAAGATGCAAAAGCGGCAAAAATGGTGTAACAAAGCTTAGAAAGTACCCAGAGACGAAGATAGCAAGAAATTTTTCAGAAAGATCTAAGAAAACAGTATTAACTGAAGCAATTTCACAACAAACTTACTGAGAAAAAAGTGCCCTGGCATGCAATAACCTACCCCTTCACTTGGGTGGGGGCGGGGGCATGAAGCTGTAGGATCAGGTATTGCATGCCAAGGACCTCTTTCGATGAATGCGAAGAACAAAAAAAGGAAATTAGCGGGGAAGAAAAGACTCTTACACGCAGGAAGACTCTAAACCAGTCTCCACGTCCTCCAGTCCCCAATCCACGCTTTTAGAACGTTCCCTTACTCTCACATTCGCAAGCCCCAAAGGCAATCAAACAATTGTGAAGCAGGACGACAGAAATCAAAACACCATTGTAGGAAGCAACCAGCTCCAACCCAGAATAGGAACAACGGCGTCCCCCATGACCACCCGCCCAAGATAAAGCAACAGCGGAACAAACTACAACTTCACGATAACTACGGATGCTCAGAACCCTTAGATGGGGA
The DNA here is from genome assembly GCA_014218235.1 of Colocasia esculenta. Lineage (NCBI taxonomy): Eukaryota > Viridiplantae > Streptophyta > Magnoliopsida > Alismatales > Araceae > Colocasia > Colocasia esculenta. Next base: position 79,620,264 of record CM024765.1, on the reverse strand, counting down.
AGTGGGAAGCAGATGCGGCGAGCGGAAATGGAGAGCTTTACCCTGTTCAGTGGCTTAAAAGAACGTTGCAGAAGAAGACGGAGAGCCAAGAGCCGTGGCAACACGTATATCGCAGGCCCCCTTCTTGGAGCTCGCAACTCTTGAGGGATTTGAGCACGTCCTGCCAAGTCCAGTAGAAGAGCCCGTCGAGGAAGGTCTCCGTCTGGCTTAGGAGGTTGCAGCCGGCCACCCCGTCGGTCATCTCTAGGGATGCGGCGGCGCAGTGGAGAAGGCAGACACTGGAGGTCGATGCGGCGAGGGGGACGGTGCGAGGGCGAGGGGGAAGGAGGACGACTCCCCATACCAACTTCACCGAGAAATGGCGGGCAGACCTTGGAAGGCGAATCAGCATGGAACTTTTCACCGGGAAGTGAAGGGGCTGATACATCATTGATGTGGTACGAAGGTGTAGGCATCGCAGAGAGGAAGTAAGAGAAAGAGAAGAAAAGAAATTTGAATGGATAGACTCTGCTGCTGCCAAGTGTCCTGAGTTTAGTTTGGGCGGGAAATAGGGACTTCTGTTTTAGTAGTATAGTATAGATGAGATGTGATTTTGCCCCTCTATGTGTCCTCTTCTTCCCCCTTTGCATGAGACTTCACCGCCCATCTCCTCTGGACAGTGAGGAGGGCAATTTGATGCTTCACCTCATTTCCGAAGGAGCAAATAGGTTGGGCTGTTGGGTACCCCTTAGCCCATCAAGAGGCGCCCAATGAGGGTCCTGCCCACAGCCATACCTACATTGCTGAACAGATGGAACTGGGTGAGGGGTATGAGGAAGCTTGCTGCTATGCACAGTCCTATCCCCCTTCACCATTCCAGTTTTAAGAGACAGCCCCCCCTTCTTTTAATGTTTTTCTTTTGAATTTTGTTCATCCACCATAGGGGTTGGGGGCCTAATCTTGAGAGACTAGGTAAGGCAATACTTATGCCTCACATATTGGGTTTGAGAGCAGTCAATTTGCTGCCCAATCTGGCTAAATGGGCTGAGGCGGCCCAACTAAGTTTCTGTGCGGTCCAGCCACAAGAGCGCACGGCTCCGTAGTAGAATCGGTGGCTCGTTCTCTTGGAACGGAACCAGTCGGTTCGGACCACAACTCGGGCGGTCGCGATTCGTCCACCCTGCACCACTTTATTACATTTGAATGTCAATTCATAACCTTGTTCCACTAAAACAGAACCACTCAAAATGTTTCTCCGGATCGCTGGAACGTGGTGCACTCTATGTAGAGAAAGAACACGCCCTGAAGAAAGCCTCAGGTCCACGTGTCCTATCCCCAACACCATAGAAGCAGTAGCATTCCCTGTAGTTACGGATCTACCATGAATGGCCTGGTAAGACACAAATACGGACTTGTCAGCACATACATGCACATTAGCCCCAGTGTCTACTATCCATTCATTTGGTTCATATATAGTGAAAACTTGAGGGTTAGCAGAAACATACAATCTGCTATTGGAGCTCGAAGCTTGCTCAGTCCCTTCAATCACAACATTGATTTGGGGACCAGAAGAATGCTTATCAGCCTTCTTAGCTTTCTTCGCAGGACAGTCCTTGATGAAATGCCCAACCTGTCCACACTCCCAGCATGGTTTTTTTTGGACTTTTTCTGGATCTTGCCTTTAAGGTTTGTTTTGTTCTTCAAGTAATCTATTTTCCCTTTACTTTTAGGATCTCTTGCCTTACCAACAGTCATCACATTTGCACTCGGTTCTACAGGCATGACAGGCTTCTGATTTCTATGCTCTTCCTCAATGGCTATTGATACTAATAAATCATCCAGAGTAATAGAACCCTTGCGATGCTTGAGAGACATCCCGAAATCCTCCCATGATTTCGGAAACTTCTCAATTATAGATATCACTTGGAACTTTTCTGGTAATTTCATATCAGCATCAGCTAAACCATGAAGTAAAAGAAGAAATTCATGAGCCTCTACCATTTACCCTCTACCATTTGAAACTTTAAGAACTTGGCAACAAAATATTTTTCCAGACCCGAGTCTTCAGTGTTATATTTCTTGTCAAGTTCCTCCCACAGACCCTTGGCAGTTTTCTCAGAAGAACTACTGTATACATCAAATAGTATGTTGGACAAAGCCAACAATATGCAGCCATGACTTATACGATCGCGTTGCTTCCACTAATCTACTCCCTTTTGATTGTTGGGATCATTCTCAACTAGTTTAGGGCAATCCGACTCAATAACCGAGATAAACCCGATTATGGTAAACCAGATTTTCATGCGATGTTGCCAACGCTTGAAGTGCTGTCCTGAGAATTTTTCGGGCATACCGGACATATCCACATGGGGTGCAACCACAGACGACATAGACGACATGATGGATAACTTCTCTAAGATTGTAGGAAAAGCAATGTACATGAAATAAATAATTACATGAACATATGTAAAACATGATGGCATGAACATCGCATACATATCGTCCCACAGGTATAGGCAAGATTCGATTCCAATCCAAAAGGAAAACACATGTATATGAGTGCAACAAATTAAGGAAAATAATATAGAGTTAGAAAACTTAGCCGAGCCGCCCGTAAGGACTCCCCTTAGAGAAGTTATCACCCCCGTCATACCAGTGCGGCGGAGTCTACGATCTTTCCCCAGGATAGAATAGCTACAGGGACGCGTCTCCGCACGAAGACGATCCCTCCTCGATGACAACCTCAGGAACACGTTCCTCTTCGTCGATCAAACAGAAACTGTGGTGTGGGATCCGGAACACATACAACACATCCAAGAGAGAGAGAGAGAGAGAGCACCGATCTGGAAAAAATCTTGCTCCCAAAACTACGCGCAGGTGCGTTGCTCTCGCTCGGAACCAAGTCGCCGTACTCCCGTTTCCTTCCCAGAAAAAAATCACGCCGCCACTATACTTTTCCACAAAACGCCGCAGCCTGCTTCCAGTTTTTCACGGGAGAAAAAAACCCCAAAAGCAACCGCAAAACCCAAGGACGCAAGGCCCAACGTTTCTGGGAGGAAAAAAAGGCATCAAGTGACTTTTACAATTTTAAGAAAAACCCACAAAAGTTTTTGGGTTTAAATAAACCCTCACAAGACCACAATTTCTCTAACAGTCGATTCACCTGTACCCTGCAGAATCAGTCTGTCTTGCAGATTCGCCTGTACCCTACAGAATCAGTCTGCCTCTTCGAATCAGTTTGCCCTGCTGAATTAGGGCCGTTTTCACCGATTCTGTACCCTACCGAATGAGTCTGGCTGTCGAATCAGTCTGTCTGCCGAATCGAATGATTCATGCATGTCTTGCAGAATGGGTTGTCTGCCTTGCAGAATGGGCTATCTATTTTGCAGAATGGGTTGTGCCGATGTTACCAATCGAGCATATAATGACTAAATTTTGTCAAATCACGAAAAGAACTATAATAATCAAGAGCATGTCAAGGCTATTGCATGACTAAACCAAAAAAAAAGATAATAAATAAAAGATCAAGTGAACAAATGAGCAGATTGACCTTAAGCGATGAAAAGTACACACACATTTAACTCTCTTGCAATCTTAACTGCATTTCTGGGGTTCTATCTTGCGCCTTTATCAGATGTCCCGTTTTAGGTCACAAGACTTTCTAATATGGCGATTAATCAAGGATTTTCTCTTTTGAAGAGATGTAATTAACATCGTTGCGCTTAGGCAACGACGGGATCTTGGTCCCGACCCGATACTCACTTTTGTTTGACGAAATCAAATAGTGTGCACAATAGACCTAAAGTCCTCCGACTCTCGGGGGCAAAACATGTTGTCACTCGTCACCATCGCTCAAGTAGCACTCGACGAGATTTGAATTTACAATATGCATCCGTACACATGAAAAACATGATAAAAGAACTTAACAAAAGATTTTCAATAGATTTGTGATGGATTATCCCATAAATCCATTTCCACACCTTGACAGTGAGGAGGGGCAATATGGTTCATCTATCTTAATGAAAATCAATAAAGGTTCATTGAGCAAAATTATGTCGGCACATGGTAGAACAGATTATACAAGTGTGTCATGCTGGTGTCTCTCAAAGAACTTTGTAAGAAGAATAGTCGGGACACCCGCCATCATGAAATACACTAGTTGATTATCCAGTTTCTCTTTAAGAAATCTCGTAAATGGACGCCCTGTTCCATTAACTACCCTCAACTTCAATTCTTCATTGACCTCAGAATTGCTACCCGTCCAGGATGTGTGCACAGGGTCCACCCAACAGCAGTCATTATGACAGGTACCATTCCTCATGGAATCTATTTGCACCTTTAACCATCTATTTGTCACAACCTTATTGTCACGGTTAAAGCTATTTGTCACCCTTAGTCACGAAGGGTGACAAACAAATGGCTAAGGGTGCCAAATAAGATTTACGTGAGGAATATGTCTATGTGGGAGAAGTGTGGGAAAAAAGTGGCTCACGGCGCAGGTGGCAAGTCAATCCCGTCCTGGATGAGTAGAAAATCTATCCGTCCAGGACGGGAAGTAAGCATTTCCATTATTCTCAATATCTCAAGTAAAAGCTGAATATTACATGAGTGCATCATCTGGTGTCTCTGATGGTCCTAGATGTCATATACATGATTTGTAGGTATGAAACACTTTTCCTGCATCTTTGCCCTGAGAGAGCCATCAATGCAGTAGTTGTTCCTTTGTTTACTTCCTCTTTGGACGATGGAACAAAGCATGAACTGTTCGATTGATTAATGTCATCACCCATTGTTTTATATGCTAATGTCTTTGGAGATAAAATACAAGAAGATATGATAAAGAAAATGAACACACTTGTATTACATATGCAGTAACCTGTCGTCTCACTACTCGTGTTTGCAGTAACCGTTGTGTGCTATTACTTGGAACTCTCTGGAAAGTTTCCACCTTAAATATTTCTTAAAAGCAAATAGCAGATAGCAACTGCAAAATCTTCATTTACCATGTTTTACATGTATCTCTGCCTTTAGGATGACAAATTTAAGACTTTTTCACTGTTGTGATACACCTCTCATTAACCAGGGGCGGCTAAAAATTGCAGACTTTGGATGGGCTGTGCAGTCAAGTGCCAAGAGACATACCATGTGTGGAACGATAGACTATCTTGCGCCAGAAATGGTGGAGAAGAGGGCACATGACCATGCAGTCGATAACTGGACACTAGGTGTCCTGTGCTACGAGTTTCTTTATGGAGTCCCTCCATTTGAAGATGATGATCAGTTTAATACATTCAAAAGGTAGTTATCTTCTCTTTTTTGGGAAAGGCAAAAGGTAGTAGTATCTATTATGTAATCATTGCTGTAAAATACTTTCTGAACTTTCCGGAATTGAATCAAAAAACATATCTAGGATTGCAAAGGTTGACCTGAGATTTCCTTCGACGCCTTATGTTTCTGCAGAAGCGAAGGATCTTATAAGCAAGGTAAGTTTTAAGCATCCCTATGTCATTTAACAATAATAGAACAGTTTCTAAGCATAGCTTCTAATACTTTTAAAAACTTTAGTTGCTTGTTAAGGACTCATCAAAGAGGCTCTCCCTACAGAAGATTTTGGAGCACCCCTGGATTGTGAAAAATGCTGACCCTTCTGGTAGTTGCAAAGAGAAGCATCGAACTGGCACAGTGTGACATCCCTTTCTTTGATGAATGAGGATGATAGGTAGAAGATCTGGTGGGTGAGTTCGTAGCGAATCAGGATTATGCAAAGAGGGTGATGATTGTTTCTTAATCAGTTCTTGTCATCATGCCAGTAGCAGCTGAATGGCTACCTTTCAACATACTACACTGCATCCTTTTTTATATTAGTGTGAGCTGTCCCTTGTTAGTGACTCATTACTGCCCAGAAATGTGATGATGATTGCTGCAATTTCTTTCTGATCAAGGCTGCTCTTCTAGTGTAGTTAAAAAACTTGTTATATTTATTGATTCCTATAATCTGTCCCACATATCTATGTGGACTCTATTAATCGTTATTAAGTAGATGCCAGTGGAATGCTCATCTCAGAGCCAATACGTTGGTTTTGGCGAAGAACCAAGCAAACAACGCCCAACCTGGGGGAGCTTTAGCGTGGAAAGTTCAGTGATGACAAAGAAAGCCGCGTATGGCAGAGTCCCAGTTCCTTGTGCTTCAATCATGTCACTTACTTTTCCTCTTCCCCATCATCTTCCTTTAGTAACATGGATATGCAGACAGTTCCTGGCCGTATCTGTGAGTTCTTAATATGGAGACTGAAAAAGGCCCATGAACCTAAACCTCGGAACCGTGGGCTTTCTTCTCGCGCTGAAGGTTTTAGATTTATTTGGTTCTTATAGTCTGTAATTTCTCAAGAGAAGATATTTATCCTGACATTTGTAGAGCTTTATATTTAAAAGCTCAAGTGCAGGGCTGACAGAAAAGGGTATTATTCTCCCTTCTTTGACATGAATTTTATTCTAGGAATAATCCTTTCTAGGGAGAGGTCAAGTTGCCGCCCACTATGGTCTATCCAGGACCAAAGTGGCCAATCACCCGGCCAATTGGGGCACTTGAGAAGTAAAGGCATGTAGATCCCGCAAGAATATTCTGATTTGTTTTCCTTTCGTTGACATTGGAAATGGATTTTTTTTTTGTTTTTTGCATATATACCCCTATTAAAAGTATAATTGGGTGAAAATCTATTTTAATTTTAGATTGTCAGTAAAATCCTTTTTTTGGTATATCGTATAGTGTTGATATAATTTTGTCCATTTCTGTCTTTAACAAGAGTATAGATGCAAAACCCCTTTTTTCTTAAACATACACCCCCCCATCAAAAGGTGCCAAGAAAAGGACTCCCACGGAGGGCCAGATGGTGACGCTCACGGCGCCCGTGATAGGGTCCTCGGGGTGAAGACTGACGCCAACATACGGACTGGCTGACGTCACATTTGGATGGGCGAAAGAACGGATCAAAGAGGAATCTTCGTTGCAAGCTCCCCTCCCAGTCACCTCTTTTTGTTTGCTGTTCTCAATAATCCCAGCCCACCAGCAGGAAAGCGACGGGGATTGCCCACGCAGCACCTCCGGCCCAATAAGATTCCGTCGCCACCACTTGCGATCAGTGGCCCACCGCCGACAGACCGTACGATTTTGATCAAACGGACGACGTCGCCCCGTCATGTATAACACTCCCGAGGTATGCGACTTGACAGATTTAATTGGAAGTCATATTTTTATATGTTTTAGGTGACCATTGCGTGCCCGTGGAATTTATAACTCCACAGCGGCAGCCGACTCCGACCATTTTAGGGTTAAAAGATACTAATCTAGACATCAAAGTCAAGTTTTGTACTGACGGCATGGTCGGATGTAGGGGTGTCAATGGATATTCGTTTTTCGATTTTTTGACCCGTTTCCGACTTTTTCGTATCCCTTTTTTCGTTTTCGATTATTTTTTATTTTTCCGTTTTGATTCCGATAATATATAAATTTTAATTTATTTATAAAATATATACTCTTAAAATCTTATTTCTTAATATTAAAAAAATTTAGACTAAATTTATAACTTCTCTTTAATTTGTAAATAGAATCTAATTAAGTTGTTTCTCTTGTAGCATTTATTATGCCTATTATTATAAAGATATATTTTTTATCACTACTCCTAATACTACATACATCTACCATTTGATTGTACCAGATGTTTCCGATTACTTTCCGTTTCCGACCCGTTTCCGATTTTCTTATAGGAAATGGATGCGGAAAGTGTCATTTCCGACCCCGACCCGTTAGCAGCCCTAGTTGGATGATACCGTGGTAGGAGAAATTCGATCCCTCAATACATATAAATAGTTATTTATCTCATTTTCTAATTGTTTTAAACTATTATTAGATAAGAGTTAAGACATATCAGTCCGGTTCTATATCACACATCTAATACCGTAAAATATCATAAAAAAACTTAAACCCTGATCAAAGTACCTACGAACTTTACCTTTCGACTTAAATCCTTTCCCTCATCTAATCTATATAGGAGGTGAAATTTGTGCTTGGGATGACAAAAAAGTCTTAAGAGGGAACAACCCCCCAAAAAAGCATTGCTATTGTTAGGCGGTTTGCCCATTTGGGCACCGCACAGCCACCGCCTCCACCGCCTTGGGCGGGTGGAGGGGGCGTCGGCCATGCCAGAGCCCTGGGCGCTGGCGGGCAGGCGTGTGCTGCTGCTGCCACGAGGCAGCAGTAGCACCACGCAGCTCTGCCGCCTCTCTAGGCGGCAGAGGGCTGCCGCCTCTTCTCCCACAAGCTGACTCCCTCCTCACACCCTCTCCTCCCCCCTGCCTATAAATACCCCATGGGGGTGAAGAGGAGAGGTATCCCATTTTTCCCATCCACAAGTGAATCTTCCTTGTGGATCCCATTGGCATGCATGTGTGCATGTGTGTGAGAGAGTGAGTCTGTAAGTGTGTCTTGCAGGTGTAGTCTTCTCTATATGAGAAGGTACTGTCCCAAGTGTGGGACATCGGGTATTCTCCTTTGGGTATCGGCTGACGGAGGTACGTCATCGCCGGACCTCGGATATAAGGTGTGGATCTGTATAGGCGACTCTGGTAGTCGTCTATCTACATCTGTGGGATCTTCTCTTATTACTACGTTTCCGCTGCGAGGTATGTCCTCTTAATCGTTTACCTACATTGGTATCAGAGCCACTTGGTTGGTTCTTATTTTCTCTTTCTCTTGCAAACTGTATAGATGGCAGGTTCCCCGGCATAGTCGGACCCTGAGTTGGCAGATCTTTTCGAGGACTAGTTCTTGGATATAGATCAGATGTTGGTCGATGTCAACTCTAGTGTGCTGGCAGCAGATTACAGACATGCGTTGGACCTGCTCGACGCTGCGACCGGCGGGACGAGTGCACCGAGTTCAGATGCGCAGGCAGTGGCCAGCGGCACAGCAGACTCCGAGTTCCACATGGTCCCTTCACTTCCTGGAATAGATACATCGGATAGTCTGAGTATCTATGCACCATCTCCCCTCACTGTGTCAAACCTTTGGTCCCCACCTGTTGCTGAACAGACCGCTTGGGAACCATGGCCGGCCGAATGGGCCTTGGTTGTGCCAGTAGTGCCCCTCCCTGCACCACCACTCACTATCACCCTTAGGACTACCGAGGGAGATTTGGTGGTTGCAGATGGTTATATACAGCTTTTGTAGAGAGATAGAGATGTCCGGTCATGTACTGCGCTAATTTTTTGAAGCGCAATTTTGGTTTTCCCTTTTTGCGCGTGAATATGTTCGCGCTTGCATCGGAGATAGTACATGTACCTTTTATATATGTTTATATATAAATATGTTTTATGTATAATCAAATATGTTTAAAGTTAATATGTTTTGTACATATTTTCTTTAATATTATGCAAATTAGTTTTGCAAAATCAAGTATGTTTAAAGTTAGTATGTTTTGTACATATTTTCTTTAATGTTATGCAAATTAGTTTTGCATAAGAGATATTTGCTCGAAATCATTTTAATTATATTGACTTATCTTATATAAGTGGGAGATGATTGTAATTGCCTAGCTTTACTTTCGATTTTACTATATAAGAAATGTTCAATATAATTAGCTTAGATTTTTTAAAGCAAATAGGAATAATGTGTAAATTGATGTCAAAAACTCTTTTTTCCTGTTTTGATATGTAATGGTATTCTATGGCTGCCAAAAGCGTTATAGCTGATCTCACTAAGGGTGAAAAGTTAAATGGCACAAACTATGATATATGGCATCGTAAAATACAATATTTGCTGGATGAACAAGATGTGATTGATCATCTTACGATGTCCCTGTCACCGCCCATTGAGGGCAGTAGCAAAACATACCAAGAAGCTTATGTAGCTTGGTTTAAGAAAGATCGTAGTGCGCGTTTTACTTTGTTAAGCACTATGGCCGACGATCTTATTGGCGAGTTTGTGAACTGCGCCACTGCTAAGGAATTGTGGGATCAATTAAAGTTCATTTATGGTGGGACCTCAGTCACCCGATTAAGGGCTCTCGTTTTGAAATTTGAGACCTATCGGATGGACTTGCGCCACACGGTTGGTGAACACCTTAGGGTGATTTCATATATGGTCCGTGATTTGAAGGCTGCAGGTCATGAACTCACCGATGAACAACAGGTGCAAGCGGTGATTAGATCTTTGCCAGATGCTTGGACCCACTTGAAGCAAATTTTGACTCACAATGAGAATATCAAAAATTTTATTGATATATCTCGGCATGTGGAGTTAGAAGCTGAGCGCAAGATTGTGCATCGCGCTGTTATTAATGTCGCTCAGGGAAGCAGACGCTTCAAGAAAAAGGGGTCGCAAAAGAAGGACAAAGAATCAGATGTTGCACCAGATTCCATTAAGGATAAATCTTTCAAGCGCCAACGTGGGAAGCGTGGCGGCAAGAAAGACAAAAGCCGTCTGAAGTGTTTTAACTGCAAAAAGCGAGGCCATTTCGCTCATGAGTGTCCTGAGCCAAAAAAGGTAACTCACTTCCCATGCTCTCCATGTACGTTTGTCTGTACACATGTTTTGACTGCTCATCCTAATCCTGTGTGGATCGTGGATTCAGGAGCAACAAAACATATAACGATGGATCGAGCGGGTTTTGTGGATTATCATCGGATTCCAGAAGGCATGCAAAGAGTCTTCATGGGCAATGGTGCCAGTGAAGAAGTCTGTGGAGTCGGTTCATACCAACTCTATTTTGCGAACGGACGTACGTTACTTTTGAGTGATGTACTCTATGCGCCTAGAATCCAATATAATCTTTTGTCAGTTTCAACTTTATCAGCAATGGGTTTTTGTTTATCCTTTTTTGGCAGTCTTGTAACCATTGTCTTGGATGATGTCCTTTATGGACATGCATTGCTACGTGATGGTTTTTATATCTTAGATTTGATTGACAACTTTTCTAATTCTTCTTCTATGGTTATGCATGCGTTAGCTCAAAAAGATTTAGATTATGTGACATGGCATACTCGTTTAGGCCATATTGGACAAGATAGAATGGCTAGATTAGCTAGAGAAGGCCTTTTAGGGTCGCTCGCTAAGGTCAACTTGCCCATATGTGAGCCTTGCTTGGCAGGAAAAGCATGTCGTAAGCCTTTTGGAAAAGCTGTTAGAACCTCTGAACCATTGGAATTAATCCATTCTGACGTCTGTGGACCCATGAGTGTTAGAGCTCGGCATGGATATTACTATTTTCTCACATTTATTGATGATTATTCGCGGTACAGATATGTCTATTTAATTACTCATCGCTATGAAGTGCTGGATTGTTTCAAGCATTTCTTAGCTAGAGTTGAAAATCAAAAGGAGAGGAGTGTCAAAGCTCTTCGGACAGACCGTGGACGCGAATATCTGTCGGATCAGTTCCGAGCATTATGTGAAGAAAAAGGTATACGTCGGCAACTCACTATTCCATATATGCCGCAACAAAATGGTGTTGCAGAACGAAGGAATAGAACAATGCTAGACATGGTTAGGTCAATGATGGCGCAGGCAAATTTGCCAATCTCTTTTTGGGGAGATGCTCTGTTAACTGCTGCCTACATTCTTAACCGAGTGCCATCTAAATCAGTTCCTTCTACCCCATATGAATTGTGGCATGGTCACAAACCGGACTTAAATTGTTTACGTCCATGGGGATCAGCTGGATATGTTCATCACATGACGAGTAAGTTTGGAAAACTTGGCCCTAGAGCTCAAAAGTCTATCTTTCTTAGATATCCTGAGAGCTCAATAGATTATGTCATGCATGGACATCATCCAGATGGAGGAATGATATAACGTGAGGTCTGAGATGTTGTCTTCTTAGAGAATGAATTTTCTAGTCTTGGCGACAATGAGAAGAATCTTGATCTTTTTTAAATAGATGAATAATTAAACATCCTACCATCTTCCGGCGAAGGGAGGGAATGTGTTCCCATACCAATGTCTGCCGAAAATGATAGGGATGGTCAGTCTAGTGGGAGTGCGTCCAGTGGGAGTGCACCAATAGAAAGTCAAGATTCTTTACGTCGTAGCAAGCGTGGGAATGTTCCTCGTCAAATTTTTGAAATTGACAGTGAGGTACTTCTTTGTGAACCCACGGATGATGAAGAGCCTAGATTTGTTCAGGAAGCTCTTGCGTCATCATCTAGAAAAGAATGAGAAATTGTCATGCAAGAGGAGATTCTTTCAATGACACAGAATGAAGTCTGGGAGTTAGTGTATCTTCCACCTGAGCGGAGGGCGATTGGAAACAAGTGGGTTTTCAAGCTTAAACGCAAGGCTGATGGGACTATTGACAAGTATAAAGCAAGACTTGTGGCGAAAGGCTATACCCAAAAAGAGGGTATAGATTATGATGAGACTTTTTCACTAGTGGTGAGATTTTCATCTGTTCGTCTTATTCTAGCCATTGTCACGCATCTCGACTTGGAATTGTTTCAAATGGATGTAAAAATTGCATTTCTCAATGGAGAACTAGACGAGGAAATATACATGGCTCAACCAGAAGGTTTTGAGACTAAAGGAGAGGAGCAAAAAGTTTGCCGCCTCAAGCGTTCAATCTATGGATTGAAACAATCATCTAGACAGTGGTATATGAAATTTCATAAGGCTATTATCTCATATGGTTTTGAGATGATTGAAGAGAACCGCTGTGTGTATGTTAAGCGAGTGGGAGTTAGTCTCCTCATTTTATCATTATATGTTGATGATATTTTAATGGCTGGAAATGATATGGAGTTGATCGATGCCACTAAGAGGTGGTTATCTTCTGTCTTTGAGATGAAAGATATGGATGAAGCGAGCTATGTGCTCGGAGTGAAGATTGTGCGGAATTGCTCGGAAAGGTCACTAAGTTTGTCTCAGGAGACATACATTAATAAGATCCTGAAGCGTTTCCGAATGCACAATTCTAAACTCATTGATACTCCACTTGATAAAGGATGTGTCCTAAGTACTTGTCAATGCCCCAAGAGTAAAGAAGAAATAGAAAGTATGTCTAGTGTGCCATATGCCGCTGCGATTGGAAGTCTAATGTATGCTATGTTGTGTACTCGGCCAGACATTAGCTTCGCAGTGGGTTTGGTAAGTCGTTACCAAAGTAACCCTGGTCTCGCGCATTGGAAAGCCGTTAAAAGGATTTTACGATATTTGCGAGGGACGTCAGATTATGCACTAAGTTACAAGGGTGGCGACCTGAAAATCATCGGCTATAGTGATGCGGATTGGGCTGGTGACCAAGATGAGCGTAAGTCCACTACATGCTTTGTGTTCCTGTTGGCTGGTGGAGCTATCTCAGGGAGTAGCAAGAAGCAGTCTTGCATTGCCCTATCCACAATGGAAGCCGAATATGTTGCTTGTTTTGCTGCTAGCCAAGAGACGATTTGGTTGCAAAGTTTGTTGCAACGTTTGGCGATTACACCTCATCAGAATGAGGGTGTACTGTTATATGTTGATAGTACCTCGCCATTGGCCTTCGCCAAAGATCCCAAACTTCATGGCAGAACGAAGCATATTGATATTCGTTACCACTACATTAGGGATTTGGTGGCAAAAGGGTTAGTGGTGCTTCGTCAGATTAGTTTTGTCAGAATGATAGCAGATCCACTAACGAAACCTTTAGCCAGAGAGAGTTTTGTGACCCATTGTGGATCTATGGGTCTTTGTAAGTTATAGTAATTTACAATTTTGACATCATTAAAGTTTTGGTCATCATAAAATATTATTTATGTGAACAAATGATTGCTTTATACATTGTTAGAGTGTCACCAGGCTAAGAGGATCAGCCCTCTCACACGGGTGATCCGCCTTTGGCGCTTATTGATAGCGAGCAAAGATAAGGCACTTGATGTTGTGGAACTCTAGATGACTAGAGGTCGAGCACAATATCCCGAGTCTTGTGAGTATGTCGCCTTGGCTGAGGCCGAGATGAAATCTGAATTAGTTCAGATTGACCATGTGGATTATTGCTATAATCCTGTGTAGCCTGTTAGATCCGGATATGTGAGTCGCAAAAGGGCGCTAAATGATAGTGACTGGTTTGCTGGACTCTGGTCAATTGTATTTGTTACAATTGAATTTGTATCCGTACTGTGTTATTTGACACGCCCATATGAATGGAGGAACATCGCAGCATGTGAATCATACCACATGTGTAATATACAACTGCATATGAGAATGATGAATGGTTCTCTCTTCATCATTGTGTGAGCTCATGAATCACGTTTGTCAGTGATTCCCGATGTACCCCTAGTGACCTGCAGCGCTGTGCCATGACAAGGAAGCTTAATGTCGCTACTTTAGCATGTTACTTAGGGCGATGGATGATACCGTCCAGCGAAACATGTCTAGGAAAGCGGTTAAGACAAATTGAATTGGCATGAGCGGCATAGGGAAGGTATCTTGTTATTTCACCATGTTTAATTACTCATATCCCGGCCGGGAAACTCAGTTTCCTATGTGGTAATAGAGTCATGAGTGTTATGTTTTTGGATTTGATACTGCCTTCTGAGAGATACGGAGTATCAGAATCAGGTGAATATTAAGAGTCTGAGGTACATACTGAGATTAAGTGTTCTGTTAGTAGATGACGACTTAATGGAACGTTTGTTGGTGACTCGGCAAATCTCACAGAGGTTGCACGCCTTATTTTGGGTATGATCGTTGATGTCGAATGCCATAGAGAATGTTGGGTGCGCCGTCAACCCTGTGTGGGTAAGTGGGCAGTGAACCCTAAATGGGCAAGTGGGAGCTTGTTAGGCGGTTTGCCCATTTGGGCACCGCATCGCCACCGCCTCCACCGCCTTGGGCGGGTGGAGGGGGCGCCGACCACGCCAGCGCCCTGGGCGCTGGCGGGCTGGTGTGTGCTGCTGCTGCCACAAGGCAGCAGTAGCACCACGCAGCTCTGCCACCTCTCCAGGCGGCAGAGGGCTGCCGCCTCTTCTCCCACAAGCCGACTCCCTCCTCACACCCTCTCCTCCCCCCCTTGCCTGTAAATACCCCATGGGGGTGAAGAGGAGAGGTATCCCATTTTTCCCATCCACAAGTGAATCTTCCTTGTGGATCCTATTTGGCATGCATGTGTGTGAGAGAGTGAGTCTGAAGTGTCTTGCAGGTGTAGTCTTCTCTGTGTGAGAAGGTACTGTCCCAAGTGTGGGACATCGGGTATTCTCCTTTGGGTATCGGCTGACGGAGGTACGTCATCACCGGACCTCGGATATAAGATGTGGATCTATATAGGCGACTCTGGTAGCCGTCTATCTACATCTGTGGGATCTTCTCTTATTACTATGTTTACACTGCGAGGTATGTCCTCTTAATCTTTTACCTACAGCTATAAACACACAATGAGATTATTCCAAACATCACTTCTATGGCCATAAAATATCTAGTCATGGTAAGATGGATCTCACTAATATGTGCAATAGCACATACATACTGATAAGACCCCATATCCCAAATCCCATGAGCTAAAATCGGATGTGTTCATGTACTTATTACACAAAATATCATAGAAGATCTCGACGCATGGCTCCGTTCAGACATGAAAAATACTCGCCAACTACCCGCAAGACAAGGAGAACGCAACCTAGTAACAAAGATGAAAACAGGAGCCAACCACCCCATGCCAAAATCAAACAAAAGTAACTTCCTTTTTTTTGTTTAACTGGATCAAACCAATGAGATATGCTTGCTTGGATCAATACAGATGCGGAGATGAACAAAACTGGGTAGCTTGCAAGGCTACGAGTTGGAAATCTTCCAACAGTAATAAGTAATGAGGAAATAATTGTAGGCATCGACCTGCCCCGGCCGCCCAAATCACCACCGCCCACATCTTCCTGTGCAGAATCCGTGGGTTGTCGTCGTCCCCACCATCTAGGCGGTTCTTCGGATTTCCGGCTGGCCGGAGAAAGGCGGAGATTGGGGAAGGAGGACGGAGGGGTCATCGTCACTATCACCGTCATCATCTGTGTGCTGTCACCAGAGTCTCGATGAATCGGAGGCCGTCGAAGCGCGGCGCGTACTTGTCCTTGTCCAGCACACCGCTCCCCGACCCCGCCGTTCCGGACCCTTTCCTCGTCGACGACGACGACGACACCGGAGGCTACAAGAAAAAGAGCGGCAGCAACGACGGCAGGCCAGATCAGCAGGAGGCAACGACGGTCGCGCGGAGAGATAGGGCGTAGGGAAGAGAAAGCAGCGGTACCTTGTGGTGGGAGCCGCACAGGGGCAGATCGAGGTGGCCGGCGTCGGGCGAGACCGAAGCGGAGAAACCAGCGGGCAGCGGGAGGGCCACGGTCGACGCCGCCGCGACGGACGCCACGAACGCCCCGGCCTTCTTCATATGAGAGAGAGAGAGAGAGAGAGAGAGCTGCTGCTATCACTCCTCCACCGGCACCGCTGCCCGAGGAGCTGCTGCGACCGCTCCGTCACCAGCACCGCCGCCGCGAACACCTGAAAACTCCCGCGGACGATCTCTGCTCCTCCCCTGTTCCCATCGTTTTATACTCCTGAGAAGAAGTGGGGCCCGCGGGAACCAGAGCGAGTTCCTCCGTCCGAACAAATTAAATGCGATTTAAATGCCATCACAGTTCCGCCAAGAGAAAATATTGCTATTTTTATTAATTAATGGATTTTTTTTCGTATATGACCATGTTCAAAACGTAATTAAGTAACAATCTATACTAATTTGCATTATTAGCTGGAAACGCTGTTATGCGAATTTGTTTGCATTAGAAATCCTATCGTACGTATCGTGACAGATTTATGGAGTACGTTTGGAATATCTTTTAATGGTCTATTTGAACGAGTGTGAAAGCTTATTCGAACAATTTAAATTGATTCACCTCTCCCTCTTTCGCTCTCTCTCTTTAAACCCAACGGCCACATCCTCTTAGAGTCAAAGAGAGAGTCTAATAAGAGTAGGGTTAGAAGACATAGTAGGGGGATCTCTTCTTGTAGCGCTGGTTCCTGGTTGTCATGTAAAGAGAGGAAGAGAGAGAGAGAGAGTGAGAGAGAGAGAGAGGAGTGGGTGGGGATCTCCCCCCTCCATATTGTTTTATAGGGTGTTTGGAAGTAGTTTTTTTTTTAAAACGATTTCTATCTAAAAATTAACGACGTCTTTGCTTTCTACTAAAATTTTAAAATTATAAAAAAGTGATCTTATATGTTTGGTGAGAAGTGTTTTTTTTTTATTTGTTTAAAGACCGGTGGCTGGGGGGTGCATAAGGTAGGGGGCATGGGGAGGGCGCAGTGGTGTTAGGGGGGGGGGGTGGGGGGGGGAGGGGAGGAGGAGGTGTTGGGGGGGGGGGGGGGGGGAGGCCCCAGGGGGTGGGGGCTGCTGGGTGGGGGGGGGTGGGGGGGGGTGCGCAGGGGTGTTAGGGGGGGGAGGGGAGGAGGAGGTGGGGTTGGGGGTGCTGCTGCTGGGTGGGGTGGGTGGGGGGGGGGAGGGAGGGCGCAGGGGTCTGTGTGGGGGGGGGTGCTGCTGGGGGGGGGGGGGGGGGGCAGGGGTGTGGGTGGGGGGTGCGCAGGGGTGTTGGGGGGGGGGAGGGGAGGAGGAGGTGGGGTTGGGGGGACGCAGGGGTGTGGGGGAGGGGAGGAGGAGGAGGTGGGGGGGGGGGCGTAGGGGTGTTGGGGGGGGGAGGGGAGGAGGAGGTGGGGTTGGGGGGCGCAGGGGTGTGGGGGAGGGGAGGAGGGCGCAGGGGTGCTGCTGGGTGGGGTGGGGGGGGGGGGTGCTGCTGTGGGGGGGGGGGCAGGGGTGTGGGGGAGGGGAGGAGGAGGTGGGGGAGGGGAGGAGGGCGCAGGGGTGTGGGGGGGGGGGGGGGAGGAGGAGGGGGGGGGGGGGGGAGAGGAGGAGGAACTAGTGTTCCTAAAATAAAAACAGGGTCAGACTTGTTTTTTTTCTAGAGAGATTTACATAGGAAAAAAATTTTGCTCTAAAAAAAAAAATTGCTTACCAACGTGTCTTTATATTTGTCTTCTCTCTTTTTTAAAATTTAGAGAAAAAATAGGTAAAAAACTGTAACCAAACACCCTTTTAGGCTAGTCACAAATAAAGAGAGAGACAACTTGGGGGGGGGGGGGGTCCAATGTCATTTCTATGTCATCATGGGGGGAGAGAGAGGGTCTCCTCTTGAATGTTGTTCTTGGCTAAGAGTGTCAACGGGTCGGGTCAGCCCATAAACTCGCCCATTTAACCGGTCAAAAGGGCCTCCCAATGGGTCCGAGCCCATAAAATGGTTGAGACATTAGACTTGTTTCTTGCAAGACTTGGACGGGTTGGCCCGTTAGGCCAACCTGCTAGGGTGAGAGGGTGAAGGCTATCTTTCGGTAGGGGACCATGCACGGCTGAAATGTCGATCTTCTGGTAGGGGGACCATGAGGTAGAGAGTGAGGACGACGAACCATCCGATTGCCTCTCCGGTGGAGAAGAGCGTGTCCAAGGTGGCCTCGTCCTCCGCCTCGCCTGTGACGGTGTAGTACTGTCGGTCGACCGTCTCTCTATACTCAGCGGCCACCTGCTCTCGCAGCGCCGAGAAGCTCTCTATGGAGTCCTTGAGCTTCTTGTGGAGGCCAACCACCACAGGATGCGAGTGCGGTCAGTGGAGTTGTCGGGGTCGTAGCGGGGAGGGGCGGTTTGCGGTGTTGGCCTGATCGAGGGCCTCCAAGCAGAGCTTGAT
Source organism: Colocasia esculenta (assembly GCA_014218235.1). Taxonomy (NCBI): domain Eukaryota; kingdom Viridiplantae; phylum Streptophyta; class Magnoliopsida; order Alismatales; family Araceae; genus Colocasia; species Colocasia esculenta. The sequence goes on along the minus strand of CM024765.1, from coordinate 79,601,553 downwards.
GAGCTTGACCTTCTTGAGGGCGAGGGCGACGTCTACGTCCATGTGGGCGAAGAGTGAGCAGACGGCGGCGACGTCAAGGAGGGACTTGCTTGCCTCGTTGGACTCACGGAGGCCCCGGTGGGGGCGCTCCACCTCCTTGAGCTCATCTTTGATGCCTCGGTGGAAATGGCAGCTGGACACCACAGATGAAGGAGCTTCGGTTGAAGGTGGTAGACGTGGAGGGGCCCCGTGTCAAATCCACCCCGGCCGTGAAGGAGGAGCCAGCATAGTCTGAGTCCGACATTAAGGTCACCTTCTCTGAGGCTGAGGAGGAGGTTGTCGAGTCAGAGATCGAGGCAAAGGTGGACGAAGAGATGTTCCTCCCGGCCCTCATCTACAAGGACGGCTCCTCTGCAGACAGCAGCGACTCCAGTGCTGTCCTCAATGTCAGCGAGGATTACACCAAGCCCGCCACCACCCCCACCACCGCGACGCGGGCGTGAGAGCCAACAGCAGTTCTCGGGCCCTCTGCTGCAACTCGTGGCAGCGTTCGACTTTTGCAGCAGCAAGTGCTACTGCAACACCCCGCCTTTCTACCACAACACCCACCATCAGACGCAGTTGCACCACCACCACCACCCCCCACAAGACCAACAGAGGAACCTTAGCTCCCGCTGCCTTTTCTGCCCCTTCTTCTTCTTCTCCCCGACGGAATCCTTCCTTGATCTAAGAATTGGAAGAACATCCGACATTGTTTAGAAGAACCCCTACGAGCCCCTGCAATCACTGGGGAGTCTAGATTGGAAGCCGAAGTTGGTCGAGGCGGCGGAGGTGGTGGTGGTGGAGCTTGGGTGACATGGCGGGCACCACCACGACCGTAGAGGCGTTGTCGTGGGTGAATCGAAGGCGGACGTGATGGTAGGTGACGCAGAGGAGAGGATGATGAGGTTTAAGTAGCAAATGGGTTTTATTTATTTTGGGCTAGAAGGGGTCCAACGGGCCAACATAGGTTTTGTTTATTTTGATTTATTAGATTTGAGTTGGACTATTTTAATTTTGGGTTGGGATGGGTTTGGACTGGGCCAGCCCAAACCCACCCAGTGACAACCCTATTCTTAGCTGGTCACATAGATAGAGAGAAGCAATGTGAGGGGGGGGGGGGGGGGGGTAATGTTAGTTCCATGTCATTAGAGAGAGAGAGAAGAGGTGAGTGAGAGAGCAAATTGGGGGGGGGGGGGGGATCTTCCTTTCAATCTTGCTATGATACGACGGGGATTTGGGTAAGGCCCTGTCGTATCATCAGTGCGTACCGTTAGATTTTAATCTAACAATCTGTCTATATTTACCAAACAGCACCGAGCAACGACCATTTCGAGCACTCGAACACCGAGCACATATGTACTGTAGCGTTTCGTCGTTGGATTGAAATCTAATGGTCTATGCTATACTATGGCGGGGCCGTATCAAAAGCCCCTGCCGCACTATAGCATTTAGAGAGAGAGAGAGAGAGAGAGAGAGAGAGAGAGAGAGAGAGAGAGAGAGAGAGAGAGAAGTAATGTGGGGGGCGGAGGTGGGTGCAACGTTAGTTCTGCATCATTGTGTAGAGAGAGAGTGCAGAGAGGGGGGGACAAGAGATGCTTCGACCATCACACTTAATTGCACTAGTCAGAAAGTGACGTGGATGGGATGAGATGAGAGATCTCTCAATGTCATTCTCGGCTAATTAGAGAGAGAGAGAGAGGGAGGGAGATGTGGAGGGGTCTTCCACTCCAACGATGTTCTTAGTTAATTGTGAGGAGAGAGAGAAAGAGAGTATGTATCTAAAATAAAGACTTTATGGTGTGTATTTAAAGTAAAAATATTACGAATATTTGTTTATCTCTTTTTATCACGGCATACACTTTCGTCACGGCCAATTTGCCACAGCATGTTACAATAAGATTTTTGATGTAAATATACTTGTATACTGACAACATGAATTTAAAGCAGATTTTACCTAATAGTAATTTTAACATGGGGTATATATATGTAAAAGACCTTGATTAATTAGTCCGATGGTGCAGTGGGCCACGCGCCTCATTGTGCGCCGTAGGTCCCTCGAGTGAGCCATGGGCCCGGCTTGCTTCGCTTTCCTTCCTCTTGGGCCCCGCGGCTCTCTGCATGTGGTGCTACGCATTTGGGTTCGAACGGTGTCCACACCGACACGTGTCTGGCAACCCCGGTGCGACGCAAAGCGCACACATACGAGGAACAAGGGCGTCCCCAAGAGCGGAGTCTGGCACGGGAGATTCCCTTGTCTTTTTAGCTTTGGTTCGGTTGTTTCGTAAGATTTTTAGAGCAACTTAATTGAGAAATGTTTATTCTAACGATTTGCAAAATAATAATCTTGATTGAAAGAATGATAAAAAATGGCATTGCCACTTGTGAGACCTTTCTTACGATCTATATTAATTTATTGCAATACCCAATAAACATTTCTCAACTTATTTATCGTCATTTCTATCCACCTTTCATCTTAATTTTGTATACACTATCAAAGAACTAACATAAATTGGGTTTTTATTTTTTAGTTTGCACAAATAAGTGCATCTCTGTTTTGGTCCCTCAAATATAATAATTATTTTTCTAATCTATGGAATCTTTACCATTATTCTTTTTACTCTCTACGGTTAGATTTCGTAACCAAGTACAGCTTGTTTTAAGCACCGTTTAAAAATGCGTTGGTGGAGATTGTAGGGTACGAAATTTCTGACAAAAAGTATCTCTACTACCAAACATCTTTGGCGGGCATTAGCTTACGTGAGGGGGCGATTTTGTAGAGAGGAGTGAGGTGTTCGTTCAAATTGAAAAATTAATTAGAATTGAACAATTCGATATAATTTGGTTCGATTTGAATATGAAAGAAATTAATTTGGTTTCAAATCAAATCGAAAAAAATTCAGTTTAATTCAATTTTTATGATCTAGAAACCAAATTAAACCGATTAAATTGAATTACAATAATAAATTTTAAATTGTATATATTTATCAAATTTTTTCAATATATTTACGTGAAAATATATATTGTGGAGGTTAATATGGTCATCAATATGATTTAATATTTTATTTCAAATATATATTATAATGATTTATTAGAGAAACAAATGATTAAAATCTTATTTAAGACTAAGTGAATCTAAAGATCCATTTATTTCAAGTTAAACCGAACCAAACGATTTGGTTTCAAGAGACTTTTATTTGATTTCGTTCGAGTTGGGTCTAAATTTGATTTAGTTTAATTTCTTAAAAATATCTTATAAATCAAATCAAATCAAATCATAAAATCTCTAAAGAGAAAAGAGAGAAAGAGAGTCGATATTTTTCTCCGCTGTCGAAAAATGGGTTGGTGGCCGCTTTTAAGAGATTTTGGGCATAGACAGCAAAATCAAACGTACCCAACAATATGTTAAAAGCGATGATAATTTTTTTTTGATAGACTTTTATGGAGGTGCACGAACGACCAGATCTCATTAAACCACGAGGTCTAAAATCGTCCACCATCTTACTTTTGATCAGGGGTGGTTCTAATATATTTATGTTAAGTGAAATTCTGTGATTCTACTGGATAAAAAAAAATTATATTAAAGAGATAATTTTTTACCATAAATAACTCTACTAAATTTACATAGATGCACCGTCATCCAAATAAAACTTTATATCCGTTACTACTTTTGATGTCAAAAGTCTGATTTTAACTTTTTCCAACTCATTTCAAAACAATGACTTGGTTAAAGTAACCTGACAGTGGTAAAAGACTGCACCACTTGATGTGCACTAAGTTAGACACACCCTAAGAAGTGTGTCATGTGGTCTTGGGGTTGGGAAAAGTGGATGGGGAATATTATAATCCCCCAAGATCACATGGCACAACCCTAGAAGGTGTGCCATGCTTAGTGCACACCAAAGTGTGCACTAAGTATTTCTCCTCGGTTAGACACAGTCTTGAGTCTTGAGTCCCAACTTACACGTCGGCAAGGCGTACCTAGGCTGCGAGGCCAACCCCTGCAACCCCTTTCATACCGTAGAGCTTGGTATTGTGGCCGGCACCGTCCTCCTACCGCTGGCCACCTCCTCCTACAGCACTGGTTCATCGCAATCAGAACTTGCAGCGGGCCACTTCCTCCTGTTGCATGCTGCTCGTCCAATGGGAAGGCGGGGGCACCGTTGCCAAGGTCGACCAGTGTAGCTCCGCCAGGAGTCCCGGCGATAGGGTTGGACGGCCAAGATTCCCCGGCCGATCGACAGCAGCTCCTCCAGGAGTACTCCCGGGGGCGCCGTCACCAAGGTCCACAAGCTGCCACGATGGTGTGAAAAGCTCGAGCCCCCGGTGGCACGAGCTCCTCTGCATGTAGAAGGTGGCCAGGTAGCTGCGCAGTGATGCTATGTATGTCTGCATGCCACCGGGTGAGTAGCTTGACGGCCTTCTCGTAGTTGGTCACAGTCCCCTCCTCTATATAGTCCCGCCTCAGGAACAGCGTATATGCTGGCCTCCTCTTTGTAACGTTTAGAACTGGCGCTAGCTCTTCTTCTTGTTCTTGCACGATGGGTTTCCCCATCCCAGGTGCCAATTCCAACAAGATATATCAGATCCCTAAAGGAAGAACCGAGAATTTGAAAGAGCAACCTAAATCTAGCCAATCCCCATTTCCCATTTTCCATTTGTGCAATCTTAGATGCGCCAGAACAACAAGATTCGAACTCCAAAACAAGGAAACTTTCTCCGGAGGAACCACGAGCAATATGACGATACTGTTGGAGATGTGTACTTGATGCGGAAGCCATCCCACGTGCGAGGAGGTAGACGACGTCGAAAGTCGATCAACGTACGGACATCGGGAAGAAAGACGCGTAACCCGCTGCGCACTCTGTCTGGTTTCCTCTCTCTATGTGACTGTAGTTGTGTGTATGATCTGATGGAGAGTCTCACACATATTTATAGAGAGGAGAGACCAGTCCCAATGGACCTGAGAAGGATCCCACCCATAACAGGATCCAATTGGACACTTAATGGGTTAAGCCCAATAACATGTATTCCGTTAACTGGATCTAATGGTGTGTCTTAAGATGTGCGATCCAATACAAAGTGGACCACTAATATCGGGTAAAACCCAACAGATACTTGATCGGAAGATTAGTGCGGGGAGACACAAAGGTGCAGAGAGTTTGTTCGTGCTAAGCGCAGGAGGAGGACCGGAAGTAGAGTAGGTTGGGGGAAAGCTGGAGTGGACGATGGCCCCCCGCCTCCGCCTCGCTGAAGTCTTAGACACACAGCGGGAGCTCCTGGATGCGACAGGGATCGGGAACAGCAGCGGGGAACGCAGAGAGAGATTAGAGCTCCTTCCATTAGATTGGCACAGATACATAGAATATTATATAGGGATGAATCCATAAGGCAATGAAGACTGCAGGAGGACGACAACAAAGTAAATCACAAATGAGATGACTTTAGTATCCAAATGAAAAACAATTTAGTGATCATGAATTTAATACATATATTTGACACTACTTATATGACATAAAATATCATATTTTAAAATTTATGTCATGTTATTAGTTTCAAGTATATGTGTTATAAAATAATATTATTAAATTATTTTTCTGTCCAAATAACACAACACATAAAGTTAGCAAGGAGGAACTCTAAACTAACATCTATAAAGGGGAAAACAACTATGCATCCCACAAGTACAAAGTGCACTACTTCAAATCATGGAACAAGATCAGTAGATTCAAGAGATACTTGAGTAGTATGACCGGGAGAGGAGAACTTGCTCTTGTTATAAGCATGGTTGGACGTATTCGATCAGCAACACCAGTTAATGCAATTTCTCATGGGTCTAAAAATTTAATATATAGAAATCATGATTGGTTGTATTGTGTGGATCGACCGTGTCAAATTCTTACTAACATGGTATAATATGATCCATCGATTAAAAATCTCAAGTTGGTCGATTGATTTTCGCCCCTCTTTGAAGATCAAATGGATCAAGAACTTGATAAAAATCGGTCGATCAATAAAAAAAATCGATCAACCAATTGTGATTTAGTGGATCGACCATGTTAAAACTCACAAATATCTTAATACGATACGGTATGACCTTGTCATTATGATATACGACAAATTTAATAACGATAAAAATTGAACAAATTGAAATTTATTAACACTCTAACTAATGTAGATGATCACATGGCAATAGTGAGAAACAGTCGTAGAGATCCTTCCAAACTGTTTGCATATAGCATGGTATCCGAGGTGAGCAAAGAGCAAGGGACAAGATTTCGGATCCTCCTAATACATGGGAGGACCGAACTCGGTCAAGAAATTTTTCAAAAAAACTTCTTTTTTTTCAAAACTTTTGCATATCTTTTTTTGGGTTTTTTTGAAAAATTCTCCCTCACCCTTCATCCCCCATCGGAGATTTATTGTGTTCGGTCCTCCCATGTATTGGAAGGATCCGAACTGAAGAGACAGACATTGCGTGATGGGCAGAAAGTACCGCTCATACAAGAAATGTATAGATGTTGTTGCAATTGAGAGCAAAACAAAAAAAGAAAGGAAAAAGCAGCTGAGGCAGCAGACTCTGGACTTTTCTAGAATTTTTTGGTCGCATCCGGGCGTCTAGGCTGTGTCTCCATTATTGGGCTAGCATGGGCCGTGGGCCATCTGTTCACGTATCGATTGCATGGGCCGTGGGCTGTCTGTTCGTCCCCGCACGGCTCGAGGTGTCTTCAGTAGGATTAGAATAGAAGTAATGGTTAAAGATGTCAATGGGTCGGACATGAATTGGATCTTACTAGATCTTGTTCAGGTTCGATTTTTTAAAAGTTGGTCTGGTCCTAGTCCAGGTTCGGGGATAGGTCTGATATGGATGGCCCGGTCTGGGCCTAGAAAAAATTTGGTTAAGTTCGGCCCAATTCGAAAATATAAGAAAAATATTATTTTTATCTATATTATATATAATTTTAATATATCTACTATACTATATCTATAAAAAATAATATACATTTTACTTATATCTATATTAACATTTAATTTATAAAATATTATATTTTGAGTAGATTAATCTGATGCACTGATTGGAATATACAGAACTCAAAAGAAGGGGAACTCCCACCGTTTTGGTACAGAGATAAGAAACTTATGGGTATCTTAACTTGGTTAAACTAATTTAAAAGTTAATAAAATGGTGGATAGGCTAATTGACTATTTTCTTATGAATTTTAGAATTCCGGTAATCAATTATCGTGACCTTATTAACCAATTGTGGGGTAGGCACTTACCCATAAAGTCAAAAATCATCATATGAGATCATTAATCGATTATATGAGATACCGATAACCTGTTAGGAAAACACTTGTTGGCGGTTTTGCAACAAGCTCCCCCACCCATTGGGTGGGGTGATGTCACTACACCTCCATTGGGGCCCAATGGAGGTGTAGTTTGCACCACTTGGTGCAAACTAAGGGTCTGTTTGGTTGGATGTAAAATATATTCATGAGGAAAACTTTTTTCAAGGATTAGCTTTTACATGGAAATGAAAATCGTAATTGTCCATTTGGTTCCTACGAAAATGTTTTCTCTACATTTTCTGATGTTTGTTTTCCCGTAAAACATTTTCTGGAAATCATTTTCGCGTGTTTGTTTGTTTGTAAAAAATTTTCAAATATGTGTTAATTTACTCTTATTTTTACATATGTCTCATAAATATTAGACAAAACCCTCAATCAAAAAACACATCCTCTTTTCATGTAAAAAGTCTCATCTAGCTTCAAAAAATTTAAGGAGATTTACATTGTTGATGTTGTAAAATCATAGATCAATTCAACATAATATATATTTATGTAGGTTTCAATATGGGCAAAATCCCAAAAATTAGAACACAGTATCATGACATCTGCAGACTGAGACTGCAGTAGACAATATCAGCTAAAAATTGAGCAACGCACATATTGTCATTGTACATATGTAATCTTCATAACAAGGACAAAAAAAAAGACTCGAATTCACAAATTTTTTCGTGGATCACTTCAAAAGAACTGTCTTTAAGTGTGCTTCATCTGCATCATCATAAAATCTGCAAATAAGATGAAAACAACGTAAAAATGTCAATTTTTAGTTATGTAAACAGTAAACTGAATTGACATATAGAATATAAATAATTATCATAAACTCAAAATCTCCCCAAAAACTAATTTTCCATAACCTACTTTGTATTGGTCTATGCTGAAGACTGCCTTTAAACAGAGTTTAGCATAACCTCAAATCTGTTTATGAAGAACAGTCACATTTCGATCATTTTTATAGATGGGAATTTTTAGCTATTGAGATGAATTTTCTACAAGCACTTTGAGTTGCATATAATAAAACTCCACTTACCAAGTAACTTGTTTGCTGATTTAATGGAAAAAGATCCATATCTTATACAAATCCTTTTGTCTTCTTTGGAGGGATGATTTGCAGGGATGTGGATGTTCTTAATTTGATGTACAACAATGTCCTCCAACAGATCTTTCGAAAGACTCAAATTCCAAGAACCATTCACCATCATATTGGATACCCTTTTAGGAATAGTTGCCACCACCTATTCTGGGAGCTAGTTAAGTCATTACAGATACTAATCTCTCTACCATTTCTGACCACCCAAACTGTGCATTTTTTTATTTTTTCTCCATCTTAAAGCCTCTTATACTTGGCCAAATTTTAGAGAAATGAGACCTTCACAACAGAGGATTGTCTGTACTTCAACTGGTCATCAATGCATCGGACAAAGCTTCTATGAAACTGATCTTTTTCCATTAAATCAGCAAACAAGTTTCTGGTCATCAACTCATTACATGTCAATCAAGTCCTATGAACAAAACCCATTACATGTCTCTTTAGAGAAACCTACAATTCATCTTCTGCCCACTTAACTTTTCCCGTAGGCGGATTGCTAGAAAGACGTGAATTTTTCTTGCATCTTCTGCCCACTTAACTTTTCCCGCAGATGAAGGAAATGAGTTACTCTGATGCTCACAAATTACTAACTTGCTTCTAATGATTGCAAGCTTCGAGCCTAAACCCTGCGGACCTGCTGGCTGTTTTCATCCACAGGCAACGGAAGTTGTGCTTAGATCAGTTGCAGAGCTGAAATGGTGGGAACTGAGCCAGATGTCATACCCTCATACCTCGGCACTTGAGTGTATATGGTCAGAGCATGTGTTTCAGAATACAGAATCATGAAGTTATATATGGATTCATTTTTGCCAATTGCAACTCTGAGGAAAGTTCAAATTCAATGTTTCAGTGAAGAAACCGATCTGCCTGTGTGGAGTATTAAATGAAGGAAATCTACAATTTAAAAACATGAAAATAATAACTAATAAATCAGAAAACCACAAACAAATCTAGACTACCATGTATATGGAAGTGATAGAACTAAACCAATGAGTGTAACAAGCAGAATGATCACAAAATATATCACATGTATCTTATTTGACTGGTGAAAAATCTTCATATATGATAAACAATTCTGAATGGCTCTAAATGGTCCTTCCATGGCTCATCAGACCATTCTTCATTGAAGCAATTTTCTCTGCAGGATTGCTACAATGTGCAAGCTCCACCTTCTTTCCTCAGCCAACTCCATCAACTTGAGTACCTACACATCAAATCAGTGTACAAATGGGAGGAGTGGAGCTTGCCAGTAGCATGGGATGGTGACCAAAATCCTAATAATTCTCAGCAAAACCCTCCGTCAGCCATGTTGTTCTTCCCTTCCCTCTGTGAGCTTGAAATCAGATGGTGTCCCATCCTGAGGGAGCTGCCCCTTCTCCCTCTCTCGGTCAGGCATCTACTCCTAGAAGACGTGGGTCTGTCTTGCCTTCCGGGATTGAGGGAGCACAGTGGCGATGGAGTCTTTGCTTCACTCTCTACATTACAAATCCACAGATGCAACAACCTGACATCCATCAGCAGCGGGCTGCTGCAGCACCACTTGCCCAATCTGGAGGAGATCAAGCTCAAATACTGCAAACATCTAGTGAGCCTACCAGAGAGGGGGCTCGGACACTTGATCTCCCTCAAGAGACTGCACATTACTAGCTGCCCCAAACTTGCCTTCCCATGGTGCATGCCATCATCCCTCGAGAGACTGCGCATTACCAAGTGCCCCAAGCTGGACCATGAGAGCCTATCCGCCTGTTTGCACAGCCTCTTCCCTCTCAAGCACCTCAAACTAAAGAACTTGAAGAATCTCTGCTCCCTGCCGCACGGCTTGAACTGCCTCTCTTCCCTCCAGACTCTCTGTATCTGCAGCTGCCCTTCAATCCAGTCGTGCTCATCAGACTATATATAAGGATGGTCCGCCCAGGGGACCTGAAAATCGGCGGGAGAAGGAGGGGGCGGGGCTTCGCAGAGCAGAGCGGCCGCCGGAGGTGCGGTGCGAAGAAGAAGAAGAAGAAGGAGAGGACGAGAAAATGACGTTACCCTCCGGAGGGTTGGGGATGGTGTCGGCGTGCTCGGTCGATGGTGCCCGAGGTCGGAGACGATGGCGATGGCGCCGGGGAGATGCGAAGGGATGCAGCACCTCTGCGCTCGAGGGTTTCGGGGTTTCGCGTGGGGAGGGGAAAAGAGATGTCGAGGGTTCGCGGGGAAAATGGTCTCCGGATTTTACGGGTGATGCCGAAATCCGGAGTTTAGGAGAAAATTGTTTACGTATTTATGTTTTCAGGGATAACAAATGACTTGAAAAATATATTTTTCTTGAAAACTTTTTCCTAAGTAGAGTTTTACACCTAACCAAACAGACCCTAAGTTTGCATGCTACTCGGAAGTAACATTCCTATCCCTATCACTAGCTAGCCTGGAATTGGCTTCTTGGGTCCGTGCACACGCGATTGGGTTGGAGAAAGTGACATTATTACTGTACCTGAAATTGGTTGCTTGGGCCCGTTTATGTTGGGCCAGGTTAGATGAAGATTTGGCCTGGCCCACTTCAAATCGCTACCCAATATGTCTCATCATGTTATCCCCACAAAGATGTTTACAATCTGGTCATTATTAAAAGAGAAAGACTTATTGTACTTGTGAAGTGCACTTCTGACATGCACTTTTGACTTCTCATTGGACAATGTGTTGGTGGCACATTGTGCCAGCCCAATGAGAAGTCAAAAAAACTGTCAGAGTGCACTTTACAAGTGCAGTAAGTCTTTCTCTTATTAAAAAGTTTCAAAAAAATTAAAATAGCATATTTAAGCAATGGGTCAATATAAATTCTCTTCAATTCAAATCAATAATTTTTTGAAGAATAATAATACTTGCTATTACTGGTTACACAATTTTTAGTGATTTTATCTAGATCTCGTTACAATTGAAACCCATTTCATGAGAAGGACACGTAACCAATTAAATATAGTACAAAAAATAATAAGCAACTATTTAAGGAATGATATTTTTTATAAAGTAAAAGCTCTTTATATAAAAATAAAATAATTCAAACACATTGTTGCTCTCAACCGCTTGTCCCATGAGTCACTGCCACGTGTGAGTTGGCTTCCGACATCTTCATTCTTCCAACGGTTATAACTACAATGGCTACACATGACTTTTGCAAGTATACCTTCTCAAAATTATAAATTGTATAAATATACCTCTATTTTATACTTTCTATACGTACCTTCCCTATTTGATTTTACTCCGTGAATCAACAACTATGCTGAACAGATGATGGTGTAGTATGGTATAGACTGTATCGTATTGTACTACAACGGTTTGACGGTCCACCCATTCACACTTAAAATAGACCTTCTCTTCATCTCCCTCTCTGAACTAAGCTTTCATCTTCTCTCTCCTCTTCAATGCATTCATCAGACTTTCTCTTCTCTAATGTTGTTCTTGATGTCAACTTCGACGCCCTCCTCTCACCTCCCAAACCCTTCCTCTTCTTCTACTTCTTCAACATGATCATGGCGCTCCTCTTTGTCAATAGTTGCGGGGATTCTAAGCCATCTTTGTCTGTTATGAACGACTGCGACAAATAGATGCGCGATAGAAAAGGTGTCAAGAGGACTGAAGAAGTCATTGATGATACAAAGAGGTTGAGTGACGATGATGGTAATGGCATGGATGATGCAAGAAATTGTTCTATCTTCCGAGGACTATCGAGCCGTCCCAAAAGTAACCACAACATTTGCCAAGTAAGGGATGAGGAAGCACCAACTACCATGGTGTTCTCCCTCTCTCTGCATCTCTCACTCCCTCACACCGATGTTGGAGAGGGGAAACCCCCTCCAGTGGACCCCCCCCCCCCCCCCCCCGCCCCCATGATCTCTCTCTTTTTGCATCTCTCATTCCATGTCCACCCCCCATTGCATTAATTTGCTGCAATCTCTCTCTCTCTATATCTCTCCCTTCATGCCAATCAACTTTATTGTGCCTGAAGCCATGCAATACAGCTATACACATTGGTACTTTAATTTTATTATCGCATTAGTTGTTTCCTCTAACTTCTATCAAAATATACATACAATATTCTTTCTCCTTATACCACTCTACGAGAGATTTTGATAGAACTCAAAACTTGTAAAAAAAAGAAGAAGAAATTTTGACATATAATCATTAGAAAGACATGAGCATTCGTGATAATTATTGAACATTTAAAACTTATATACTTAAATATAAAGGTTAATTACATGTATATCCCTTGTAAATCTATGAATTACTCTTATACCTCTCCCTTATAAAATCTATATGTACATCCCTAAAAACCCATCACCAGTATTACCATACTTCTGAAGTTAATCACCATATTGTTGGAGTTAACCCCCAAATTGTTTGGACCAATTTACGCCCTAATATGCACGTTTGTTCTCTTTTCTTCTTTCTCCTCCTATTTGTTCTTTTCTTCCTCTTACCACTATTGTCATCCTCACACGCTCGCCAGTGAACTAGTGCCACTACCGTTGGCTGCCTCTACCATCTCCACTCCTAGCACCGATGCTTAAACCCCTATGCTTCTCACCCCCCTTCATCCCCACCCTTCTTTCGGCCCCCACAGTGCCGAAGACTCTCAACACACTGTGTGGCTAGGTTTCACCCTCTTGCACTAAGAGAGAGAAATAGGAACAACATCACCACTAAGACAAGAACAACATCATGTACAACAACTCCATGCACAACATCATCGTCGAATATAAGATTAGCACAAGCTTGTACGATGGAGGGGGGTGGTTCACTACTATCATCTCTGTGTTGGTCATGCCATTTGCACACCGATCTAAAGTGTTTTGATGGATCATCTCCTGTTGCAGAGCATGCACTACTGCACCTACTAACATATGCACTTAGCCTCCCACTACGCCTATAGCCACCACTTACAAGGCACCCTCCACAGGGTCCTTGTAATGACCCAAGATCCGAAGTACCAGCAACCAACCGGTAAGCCGAATCCTGACTCGTTAACCCACGAGCTGAAACTCGGAAGGGTAAGAAAAGAGTGCCTAAGGAGAACATATAAGCAAATGTACATGTTACACAAATAAAACCATTTAACATAAGAACTACTCAGAGTCAAAGCCAACGCAAGAGTACAGAGAAAGGGACTACTCATAGCAGCCAAACAAGACCAGCACCAGAGAGACAAGGCTCCTCGAACCCCGAGAGCCGCACTCGAACACCTGAAGGGAAAGGGAGTGAGTCTCAGGAAAGAGACCCAGTAGGGCAACCAACCCCCACTGGTAACAGTACTACTAAGCAGTGCGGAAAGGAAAGCTCAGTAAGTAAACACGCACACCCTGTACAACACACAGGAACAGGTGGCGTAGTAGGCAATTCCCTCAGAAGCGCACTGAGAAAACTGGAACCTCGCAGGCTCGACAGCACTACAAGCACATCACACACAACAAGCTCACAAGCAAGAGCTCACACACACTCTCACAAATAGGACTAGTAGGGTCTGTGGCGTGGCGTCCCAACACCAAAGAGTCTTCCATCGACCCTGACCACGTGTGCATACTCAGACGTTCTCCCATACGTCTGGTCCACGACCGGTTTTCTCCTACGCCAGACTCAGACGATGAAGAAGGGGCCCCACGGCAACCGGCTCAAAACCACCACAAGGGGTACGCACAGAATGGAGTCGCACTCTATGTCCTGACTCACCAACGGAGTAGCACTCAACGCTAGTCATCCAGACGGAGCGTCGCTCCACGTCCAGGTAAACTACAGACGGAGCCTCGCTCCACGCCTGAGTAACACAACAGAAATGGGAACACGGTAAACCCCCACCACGAGTACATACTGAAACACTCTCAACGTCTGAAGCACCGCGCAATGGGCAGACACCGCGTGTCAACGTCACAACACAGTCAAACACAACGAGCACAGGCAGAGACACTATCTACATCTGGCAGACCGTGCCAACAGGCGAACACCGCATGTCAACACCTCAAACTTAGGAAAGGGAAACACAGCTTGCTGGGAACTCACCTGATGGTAGACGACAGCATCGACTGCCGGCAACTAGGATGTAAACGGCAGTATCACATGTCGCCAAGCTCAGAGTAGACGACAGCATCGACTGTCTCTAACCAAAGGTAAACGGCAACACACTGGACGTCTAGAAGGAAGTAGATGGTCACATGTTGGCCGTTTACCCAACTCAGCTGCAAAGGATCTCGCAGTTTATATCCTACCTGAAGAATCTGACGGTACGAATCTCTCCGTCTAGATCTTCTGTGAAGAGCTTAACGGCAAGGGATCGCGATGTTTACCTCTTCCCTGAAGAACTCAACATCAACATCCCTTGACGTTGACTTCTTCAGCTTCCAGCAACCGAACCAGCCTCCAGCTGATTCCCATACGGGCAAATCAGCCCTACAAACCACAGTCTGATGTAGGAAAACACTTCCCTACATCACACTACACTACCACAATGCCGGTAAAACACGATCCAACGCATGGATCGGCTAAAACACCCAAAAACCCGGCATGGAGAAAAACCTTCCCCAAAGCTCGATTCCATGCAAACCACACGCAGACAAGCATGTAATAACACGCAAGGGAGCTAAAGGGTTTACGTCCCTACCTCAGAAACGCTTAAAAACCCTTAGAAAACCTCGATTCGCGCTGAACCCCCAGGAGCTTCCCGCGAGAACCGCCACTTGATCCGTCATTTCCCGCCCGATCTGTCACCGCCACGCGCACCACGACCTCCCCATGAGCTCCCGTCGGCCGCCGGAAGTAGTGGAGAAGAACTAGAGTGAAGGTGGAGGGAAAGAGAGGGAGAAAAGAGGGAAAGAATAGCTCTCAGGTTGCCCCTAAAAACAGAACCCAGATCAGTTGACGTCAACATCCCTTGCCGCCAACTGAACCACCAACAACTAGACGACCACATCGATTGCCGCCAAGTTCTATCTCTGGAAAAGTCTGAAAACATAAGTCGACGACAACATCGATGGACGCCACACACTGTTAACGGAAACACGCTTGCCGTCAACAAACAGTCGACGCCAACCTCTCTGGACGTCAACCCACTGTTGACGTCACCACCTCTTGACGTCAACAGGCTTAGACCCGGAAGAAAATCGATAAGGATCCGAGAAGGGTCCAATAAGACCTAGGACCTTACAGTCCTCCTCGATCCAGTACAACACTTTTAGCACATCTCCATCTCCTCCCTATACTCTTTGTAGTTTGTACTCGCCATCTCTCTCTCTAGTCTTTGCCTCTCTCTCTTTGCATCTCACTTTCTCTCTCTACATCTGCTCTCTATTTGTCTATGTTTATCTAATTTCTCTCTCTTTATCTCGCTCTCTATCTATCTATGTATCTGCTGGGGCTTTTGTTGGAGTTATTCTATTGTTTATTAATGGTGAGGAGGTCAATGGAGGGGAGCAACCACAACAATATGGAGACAATAGAGGTAAGGGAGGTGCCCTATGCGTCAACATCCAGGCCCTTGTCGATGGTGAACAGTGCGAGTGGGAGCTCAGTGTTTAGATCATTGGTGACCACCATGCTCTAGATCGGCCCCATCTATCTCACTATCTTCCTATGCTTTGTCGCCCTCTTCCTTTGCCTCTCCATCGTCTCCCTCTAGTGAGAGAGCTCTTGATAGATGATCACTAAATCTGTTATCTTGGGGGAGGCAAGATAGGGCACACCTCTTGCATTGGCACTTGTAGGCTACGCGCATCTACTGGTGTGTTGTAATTGACAATACTACCGTGGTGCCCACACCGCCCTCTGCCCTCTCCCTAGTCGGAGGGGGGACTGCGTCCCTTCTCCCACACATTGCAGGAGAGTAGAGCCCCGAACTGTAGGTCTCCTTGCTCTCTCTCTCTCTCTCACACACGCACACACATATTGTTGGAGCTAGAGGAGGATACCTCTCTAACGCCTTTTGCTTAGCTGAACTATGGTGTAAGGGTAGGTTAGCACTTCAATTAATAACAGTGATAGATCGTTGACGGAAGAGAGTTGTTTGGATTTTTAGTAATATATATGTAAATTTCATAAAGGTGGAGGTATAGCAGTAATTGAAGATTTTATGAGGATATATAGATAACTAATCTTAAATATAAATACAATAATATTTTATATTTTTCATAAGTGGAAGGGCGTACATACACGAAAACAACTCTAACAGCAGCGGTGGCAACGATGGCAATAGCAACTAGCAAGGCCCGGCAGACGCGCACACACAGACGACACCTCCTTTTCCGCTCTCCTCCCTCGTTACCTCCGCCGCCGCGCCATTATAAACACCACCGGCCCTCCTCAAGCCAGGAAGGTGGGAGAGAGAGAGAGAGAGAGAGAGGGCAGCAGCAGCAGCAGTAGCGGCGGCGGCGGCAGCAGCAGCGGAGGAGAGGAGGAGCAGAGGGAGCTCGGGTAGCTCAGGAGATCCAAAGATGTCGGCTTTCTCGGCCGTCAAGATCCTCCCTCACAACCCCGTCGCCGCCCGATCCACCCCCACACACGACAAGCCCACCTCCTCGCCTTTCCTCTTTGGCTCCTCCGCCTCCTCCTCCAGGCTCCATCGCCCCTTCTCCTCCTCCGTATCTTCCACCCCCTCCCTCCCGCGCCCCATTCAGGCCGTCTCCTCCGATGTCGTCAGCTCGCCGAGACAGTCCAATTCCTCCCCCGCTCACCTGGTAATCTGATCCCTTGGATCCCCCCGGTGGCGGGAAGAAAAAAAGGAAGATTTCCTTTTTCCGTTTTCGAGATCAATTGGGTTGGGTCTTCCCAATTGATTGGAAAGGTGCCGGCTTTTTGGTGTTCTTGCGTGGTTTCCTCAATGGGTCTTTGTCGCTGCAGGTGATCTCCAGCGAGGAAGGGCTGGAGCTGTACGAGGACATGGTGCTGGGGCGGGCCTTCGAGGACATGTGTGCGCAGATGTACTACGGGGAAGATGTTCGGCTTCGTTCACCTCTACAATGGCCAGGAGGCCGTCTCCACCGGCTTCATCAAGCTCCTCAAGCGCGAGGACTCCGTCGTGTCGACCTACCGTGACCACGTCCACGCGCTCAGCAAGGGCGTCCCCGCCCGCGCCGTCATGGCCGAGCTCTTCGGCAAGGCCACCGGCTGCTGCCGTGGCCAGGGCGGCTCCATGCACATGTTCTCCGCCGAGCACAACGTCCTCGGCGGCTTCGCCTTCATCGGCGAGGGCATCCCCGTCGCCACCGGCGCCGCCTTCAGCTCCCGCTACCGCCGGGACGTGCTCAAGGACGCTGGGTGCGACCACGTCACCCTCGCCTTCTTCGGGGACGGCACCTGCAACAACGGCCAGTTCTTCGAGTGCCTGAACATGGCCGCCTTGTGGAAGCTGCCCATCGTGTTCGTGGTGGAGAACAACTTGTGGGCGATCGGGATGTCCCACCTGCGGGCGACCTCGGACCCGGAGATCTGGAAGAAAGGACCGGCCTTTGGGATGCCCGGGGTGCATGTGGACGGGATGGACGTGCTTAAGGTCAGGGAGGTGGCCAAGGAGGCCATCGCCAGGGCAAGGAGGGGTGACGGGCCGACGCTGGTGGAGTGCGAGACGTATCGCTTCCGGGGCCATTCGCTGGCCGACCCAGATGAGCTCCGAAACCCAGGTGAGATACTGTAACTTCGGACTTGGGCTTTTCTTGGCCATCTGCAGTTTGGTAGCTTTTCTCTTCTCAGTTTGTTTTTTATTTGTTAATTCTTTGATGAAATTTGTGGTGTTAGGAAATAGTTTGGGGCATTTTGCATTTGATCACATCTTAAACAATGTTTTGGTGTGTCTGCAGACATGCTCTGCAGAGTGAATCCCCTGGAACCATCTTGTGTCCAGTGAGGGTTTATGTTTTGGTTATGAACCACTTCAGAAGGCTATCCATAATTTGAGTCCACAGTTTGAACATTTAGATCGTGGACATAGGTGAAGGGTGTGTGCAGAAACTGTTTCAACATGCACATGGGATTGCTAAATGCTGACCCTGGTTATAACCTGGTTTCTGCAATCCATGCAAATTGCCTAACCTCCTCCTTAGGGCACTGTCTGTAGGATCAGCTGGTTGCTATCCAATTTGACTTCTTTGAAGGGGGATTAGCCAGACCTGATCTGATTTCAAGGGGCAATCTCGATTCTTGTCCCCTCCCTTAATTTAAAAAGGAAAATGGAAAAAAAGAGTGCATCTTTAGATAACTGAAGAATGGCTTATCTTGTCTGGTTTAGCTTCTTGTCAAGTCTTCTACTCTTCCTTCATGGTTCACAAAACAGCAAATGCTTTGCAGTTTGACTAGAATGAGATATGGGTATAAAGAAAACTAAGGAGAATAAGAGAGTAGGAAAACCGAAAGGGATTTCCTGTCTTGATTGGTTAACATATGTTGTTTCTTCTCTACCTGAGAAGCAGACAACTCAAGTCATCCGAGAACCTTGGGGGATAACTTTTACAGTGTGAATCCATGTGTGGACATTTGGGTTCAGTCTATCTGTTTGTTCTCCATCTGGCTTGAAACCTGCTTACAGACACCAACTGGTGCATTGGCAATTCCAAGGATGCAAGTGGTTCCCATGTGCACTGTGGATTTCTTTGGCTATGTGTGATGGCTCATCATGGGTTGCCATTTTCAACTACACACAGAAGGATTCATCATCATTTTCCAGAAATAGGATCTCCAACCCCTCTGAACTGAAATGTGGTCAAGTTTCATAGTTATTTTCCCAAGGCCACCATTCCATCACCTGTTTCAACACAAAGCACTTGACTTGTATCTACTTTTTCTGTCTTACATTGTACCATTACAATGTAAAGGGAAAGAGGACATCATTGTCTGTTGCTTTTGGCTTTTCTCTATCTCTTTCTTTCTTTCTTCCAAGCCACTGTTATGGCGAAGTAAGGGAAGGACTGGACCATTGTTTTTGCTCCTTGTTTCGCATTCACATGTTGGATAAATTCTTGCCAGTTAAAATCTTAAGAAAATCTATATGAAAATTAAGATAAGGGATTGCAAAATTGTGATTCCTCTTCATGTACTTTCACATCTCTCTATCTTCTTCCCAGCTTTTTCTTCCATTATATCCGACTTTTTGGACATTTCAGCTGTCACTTTGGTTCCTGGGGAGTCCTAACTCAACTCCTTAACATTAAAAATCTGAATCTGTGAAATGATTGTACTAAGAAAAGGTGGTGATGGTTTTTTTTTCCCCCTTTCACAATGCAGTGTGGATATTTGAAACATAGCATGATGTGCAACTTCTCCTAATCTGTACGTTATTTTCAGATGAGAAGGCTCACTATGCTGCAAGAAACCCCATCATGGCATTGAAGAAGTACATGATTGAGCACAACCTAGCAACTGAGCCTGAGCTCAAGGCCATTGAGAAAAAGATCGACGATGTAATCGAAGAGGCCGTCGAATTCGCCGAAACAAGCCCTCTTCCTCATCGCAGCCAATTACTGGAGAACGTGTTCTCCGATCCGAAAGGTTTTGGAATCGGCCCTGATGGGAAGTACCGCTGTGAAGATCCAGGGTTTACCCAAGGCACAGCTGAGGTGTAAGAGCTCTGCGCTAACCTTCTTGTTTCCACATGAACAACCAGCAGCTGCCTCCCAAAATTTTCACAGGTTTGCCACGGAGTTCATCATTGTCTTCATGGATACACCATGCAGGTAGTTCTATCTTGTTAGGTTGTTCTCTCTCTCTCTCTCTCTCTCTCTCTCTCCCTCCCTCCCCTAATCAATTGTTCTTGTCGTTCAGATGATAAGTTGTTTGAAGACACCCTGAGAAGATATATAAGAACTCTAGTTTCTTCTTGTTTTCATTTGAGGTTATGCAGATTGTTCTTGGAAATTGACCTCATGTTCTGACAAAGTTCCAATATTTATATTGCACTGTTGTTTTCTTTTCCATGTGGTGGTACGAGACTAGGGGTGTCAATTGGGCCAGGCTGGCCCGAAGGCCCAAAAGCCCGGTCCGGTTTTAACTGGGCTTGGGCCGAAAAATTTGGCCTGTTTAATTTTTTCGGCCGGGCCCGGCCCAGAACAGAATAGGGCTGGGCTTGGGCTTTGTGAGGCCCAACTTGATCTGAAATTTAAATATAAATATATTTTTATTAAATATACAATTTATATTTAGATAGTTAATTATATTTGTTTTTACTATAATAAATTTACTCAAAAGATATAATCTTTTATAAATTGAATGTTAATATAGATATAAATATATATATATATATTATTTATATAGATATATTATATTAGATATATTAAATAATATATAATAAAAATAATATTTGCTTATATTTTTGGCCGGGCCGAGTTTAGCTGGACTTTTCGTGGGCTCGGGCCAGGTCACCTTTATCGGACCTATCTCCGAGCTTGGGTTGGTTTTTGGAAAATTAGATTTGGGTTAGATCCGGCCCATTGACATCCCTGTATGAGACTCATTTTAACAGGGTTCAAGTGAACAAATGTGTTAAAGTTTGATTCAAATTGTTCGACTAAATAAATCAATCAAGGCTGAGTAAAATTGTAAGCTAGATTGTTTAATAAGTTGAGCTCAAATGTAAGAGCACTCTCGTTTGTTTATGTTCAAAGTTTCAATTAATATATGGTTATGTTCTAACAATAATATGGTCATTCACTTGGTAGTTCACTTGTAAGCTATTATGCACATTTATACATCTAGCAAACTCGATTAAGATTTGATCATTCGGTAATGTCAAAATAGTGGTATTGAGCCATTGCTTTTTAAGGAAAACAAGATTGTCAAAACAAAGTTTGACTAATATAATTACCCAACATTAAGTATAAGATAAAAGTAAATTTAAACTGAAATTTTTTGTGGTTATACTTTTGGGGGGGGGGTTGTTTGTCAAAAAGAAGCTAATATTCGACGATATTTGTGATGGAAATTATTAAAGAACCTCAAATACTTACCCTCAGTTTGGCAATGGGTTGGGGTTAGAGATAATTCCAACTCATGACTAAAGTTATGCATGGTTAACTCATTTTTTAGTTTGTTTTCTTGTGTGTTAACTTAGTTTAACTACTGTGAGTTAACCCACTTTCTCTTGATTGTTTTGGCAAGATAAAGTGAGTTAACTCATTGTTAATCTACTTTCATATCAAAAAGTGACTTGAAAAGAGAAAATAGTCATTAATGTTGTGTTGGGAAAAGAGAAAGTAGTAATTAATGTTCTGTACCGCTGGGGCAAAAAAGTAGTTAGCTCAATAGGTTAACTCCAATCCACCTCTAGAAGTGGGTTGAAAATTTGTGAGTTAACTCACATCTGATCCATCTTTAGTCTAACTCACTTGAGTTAACTTTTTTTCAGTGGCGGAGCCAGAAATATTTAGAAGTGGGGGCAATTAATAAGATAATTATTCATAAGTACTCAACGCAAGGGGGGGGGGGGGGGCAATTAATAAAGTTAAAAAAATTCTTTACATGCCCATCATAAGGAGAAATTTTATGCAAAGAAATTAATAAAATAAAATTTTATGCAAAAAAATAAAGGGGGCAATTAATAAAGTTAAAAAAATTCTTCACATGCCCATTATAAGGAGAAATTTTATACAAAGAAATTAATAAAGAAAATTTTATGCAAAAAAATAGGGGGGGGGGGGTGGCAATTGCCCCCCCTTGACCCCCCTGGCTCTGCCACTGTTTTTTTTATTATCAAACTGTATTTTGAGTTAACTCTGAGTTAATTTTGAGTTAACTTTACGTTAACTCGTTACCAAATTGAGGCTTAAAATACCCTCCAAGAGCTCTACCCTCCACTTCCTCTTCCTCCTTGGTGAGGCAAGAACTTGAGCATAGTGTCTGCCCCGCAGCATCACCTTTCCCACCTCTCGCTATACTTGTTGGGACTGCGGAGGATAGATCGGTTAGCAACGGCAGTGGGGCTCATAGTCCTCATCTCTCAGGGAAGGCTCTAGCTTTCCTTAGCCATATCACGACCCTTGGCCAATGGGAGGGTGTCGGGGAGTGCAGCGGAAGGGGTGAGGACGGTGCATCCTGTTGTTGCTATAGCGGCTGAGGCATTTCCACGGAGGTGGCGGTGCACTTACCAATTGTTGCACCTTCGTGGGGAGGGGAGATGCGACGAAGGGGGTAATCAAAGGGAGAGAAGTGGATGGAGGAAGAGGCGGAGGGGGAAGAAGCAGTAATGGCCTCTTGACGCTCCCATCACATCTTCCCTCATCCGTCTGGTCGTCGGCACAACTTCCCAGCCGAGAGAGGTTCAGGTTTGTCGCCGACAACTTGACGGCCTTCGAGGATTTGAGTCGGAAGAGGCAGAGGATCGACTGCTCCGGCCAGTGTTCCAATCTTGCAGCCATCGCCACTGTGGTGGTAGTGCCCCTAGATCTGGAATCTGAAGTGGTAGGAGATTGTTTGGACGGAGGAGGTGTGGTTACTGTCGAGAAAATTTGAGATCGAGCTCAGATCCAAGTGTGGTGTTGAGCTGGTCACTGACATATGCGTCGACGGCTTGGTACGACGAGAGGAGTGACATGGAGGACGTTGTCTGTATCCAGTCGATCTCCACCCGGTGAAACGGTCATGAGGAACTTGGGTTCCATTTCTTTGGAGTCTACGACCGGGGGAAGCTCGTTTGCGAACCCTAGCTTTCCCCTAGTGAGAGAGAGGTAGGTTAGTAACTTACCATCCTAATTGGAGCTTAACGCGAGTCAAATATAAGAGAGTGACGGTAGAGATATATATGCAATCATTGGAGGATATTATTGATAATATATTAAAGTGTGAGATATATTTGGCACAAGTCCTATTTATAAGGGCATTTCTGTAAAAAAAATTCTAGTTTCAAACATAGTTGGCCGTGCCACACTAATCCGGTGCGAGTAATGCTTGGCGTCCGAGCGTCCGTGCAAATGATTTGCACAGGCACCGAGCCACGGCGCACCCGCATTGGGCACTTGGGCGCCCAGTAGCACCCCGACAGCGCCCAATGTGGCGCGTCCTAGCCTGGCGCCCGTGCAAGGGTATAAAGTATTTTCCATCCGGTGCGGCACAACCAGATCATGTCGTGTCAGGGCCACACCGATCCTCAGCACAGTACGCTTGAATAGAGTTATTTTTAAAAAAAAATTTCAAAGACTTGTTTGATGGATATGCGATGTCCTATATTGTATTAGTGCAAACCTGACGTGACCCAGTCGTGCAATACATCCAGCCATGTTGAAAGTCATGCAATTCGTCTAACCATGGATTCAGCGCATGATTCTAGTTATTGTTCAAAGAGTAAACTCTAGAACCCGGCTTCATAACATAGACAAATCCGAACTTTTTTTCTTTTCTGATTTGATGGTCTTGATGCATAAAATAGTTAAATGCATAGATATAATAAGATTACTATCAGACCTTCATCTCCATATCATAAAACAGCTAGATAACTATCAAAAGTTTATCTCGGATAAGAGGTTTATCTAATTATCTGTGGGAGATCTTATTTTTCCTATCCAATTTATGCATGTAAGTCCCTATGTCAGGTCTCTATCCAGTGATTAAACCGGACTTAACAAGACTTGGGTGGGTTATATCTGCAGTATGTCCTCAGGTTTCAAGGTGGTTGAGAAAGCTGGATCTCAAGAACTACTTAATTGTTGGCTTCTCATTGAAATTTGTAGCATGAAAGATGAAATTAAGAGAAAAAATAAAAATAAAATTATGGAAAAGCTCATGGTCAAACTTGGTCAAAAGTTGTTCGTATACACTGATACTCAAATCTACACAGAATGTGAGAGTCACATCTTACTTTTTAAAAAGTGAATATTGAGAACAAGAAATGACTTCCAAATCACAGTTCACCGTCAGGCCTTTCATCTATGAGTTCTTTTATTTGAAAGTCAAAATTGCTACATTACATGATCGGACCTAAGAACAGAAAAAAGGAAAAATGAAGTAAATAAACAGGGACTTGATGAGACAAACATAGTGAAGCAACATTGAAATGAGATTTCCATCCAAATGGAACGAACCATACAGTCTCCTCCTCCTCCTAGATCAACCAATCTAATATCATCCGAGTAGTAAACTAGTCTGATCATGCTCGGGGCAGAAGGGGATGCCAATTCCAATCTTGATGGCAAACAGCTGAGAGAAATCATGCTGCAACCAAGTCCCGACATCAGTGTTTCGGACAATTACAGTCACCTGCCTGGCTTGGCAAACCTTCTTGCAACCCCAAAGATTAGTGCTTTGGTCAGGAGGCCTTTGTCAAGAGTGCATGCAAGAACAACAGCACCACCAACCACCAGGAACTTTGGAACACTCCTCCTGAGTGGCCTTTTCTTCTGTGGTTCTTCGATCTCAGCTGCATCATTATTGTTCCCCAGTGATCTCAAGTAATCAGAAGTGACCTTGGTATTTATCTGTGCCATCATGGCGGAATGTGAGAGCGGATCGCCGGCCCTTCTGGCCATCTGGTACAGTCGCAGGCCGGGTTCGATCTTCTTGACACAGCCCCACATTCCCTGGCGCACACCCAACTTTGCAATCTCCCATGGAATGCCCATGTCCTCATAATGGAAGAGCAGCACCTCACATGCAGTCATTTGGCCATCTCTTCTAGATTCTGCTGGGGGCAGAATAGAAGTTATCAGAATGTGACGTACTATATGGATGAAGTCACAGTAGCTTCTCAGAATGTTGATTATGCAAAGATGAGGGCTGTCTAGGAGGAACCCTTGCCAATAACCCTTCATCATGGAGATACATTCTAGATTGAGAAACAAACCATGAACATCCTCAGGATCAGAATTTTAGCTCTACCTGCGCGGATGCACCAGCTTGAATAGTACAAGTCGACGCGTCTGGGTTTATTACGCCTGGGTACAGAGGAATAAGGCACACCCTGGAACAACAAAATCAAGCAAAATTGGAGTTTCATGAAGAAAAGTAGTGGCTGTAGACAAGGAACACCAACTTTGAAATGGCAAATTATCATGATCAAATTGCATTCCTATGCACCACAAAAACCTCAAATTGTAAACTGAGCATATCCTCCAAAATGACAGTATGAACCACCTGAAGAGTCAAATGGAAGGTTCTAACTCCTAATTCTTCCCAACTAATTCTAAGGATAGCTCGGCACCCTTTTCACTCAAATTGTCAGGTGAACCATAAGAGGCATTGGTGATGTTAATTATAAGATAGAATGCATACAAATTACTAGGTCATGCAGAAATCTTTAGAATGCGTAACACCAAAGCTAACACAGAGAACCATGCTACAGGGATATCTCAGTTGCACAGTAGGCCTCAGCTACATAAAGGGAAATAGTAACATGTCATATAAATCAACAGAGCAACAGAATTACTCCACGCAGAACATCTAGATCTTATTAAGAAGATATGACCAGTTGACAATACTAGCAAAATGTCTAATCTCAAAATTTCTTCAGTTTTGCTCCTTGAAAAGACAATCAAATACAAAAAGGCATGCCATAAAGCAATGTTTTACAAAGGTCCAAGGGTAGATGGTTTAAAGGATGTTTTCTTTGTATTATCTGCTCTTAGTCCCCCTTATGTTTTTGGGTGGTGGAGGATTCAAATAGCAAATTCAAGATTATTCTTAACAAAGAGAAGATAAGTCTAAAGATAATACTGAAGAAACTGAAACGGTAATATCTCATATTTACCTTGGTGACACAGTAATATGCTCTTCCTGACTCCCAAATTCGGCGCCCAATAATATACTCCCGATCACTACAGAAGAATGGAAACTGGCAAAAGCGATGAAGAATGTTAGAACAGGCATGAGGAATCCAGGTGACACACTCGCAACAAGGGACATCATAAATCAAGTAGAACATAATAAATCAAGTCCACCTTTCTAATCCAGTGGACGATCATGGTCCCGGTCATCGTGCATTCCTCCAAGGTCTTGTGGTAGAGAAACATGTCATCCCACTTGCCCTCCATGCGGAACTCATCGTCCCAGAAGAAGTCCCAAACTGTCTCTGGCGTTGCTTCCTCAAAGATTGTTCTACTACGATACTGTGGAGGACCAACCTAGCGACAGAAGAGAATAACAGAGTATAAGAATCTCTACTCTCCACCTTCCAGAAAGCTACTTTTCTAACCCAGCCATCACTGAAAGCCACATTGCTAGACAACAGCCAACTGAGCACTCCAATCTAAATTACATCAGATTCAGACACACAAGAAGGAGACAGTCATCCCCAGAAATGAAATCTGCATCCTGAAAGAATTACACCGTATTCTGACACATAACAAGAAGCCCATCAATCCAAAAACATGTGTTCTTCCCAACAAGTACACCAAACTCCAACACATAAGAAGCCAACCAGCACAAATTCCAAATGGGAAGGCCACTGAACCAGACTATGTAGCAGGGCTTGCCAGCAACTAGTGGGCAGAAGAAGCCACATTCATCAGACAAGGATTTCCTAGGGGCAGCAGTCGAAGAAGCGGTGCATACCTCGGGGTCCCTCCGCCAAGCTTGGTAGCACATGTTCAGCAACGACCTGTCCATCATCCGCTGCCATGCCGGTCCCCCATCTGTGACTTCCACGAGCTGGGACAGGTACTCCAGATCCGCTGCCGTCACAGCCAATCCCCCACCTCCTTCCTCATTCGAACTGGACCAAATTCACAATTCACAACCACCAAGAAATCAATAAACTTTACATTCCAATACGAGCACGAAAACCCAAGAGAAGTGGACAAGTTGAACACAAGAAATTAGTATATATCTTCACTTAGTTATGTGCCTTTATCTGTGAGTTCTGACGTCAATATTTGTGTCAACATGAACAAAAGGAAGTACTAGAAAATAGAGATGGTGGGTAATTCCTACCTGTTTAACTTCTTTTCTGTTGAAGGTGGTCGAGGCATCTATTCACATCTGATGTTTTATACAAAGAGCTAAGAACTTCTGCAATGGTAATCTCTTTATAGAAATGTATAGCATGAAAAAACATACTCTTTACAGATCCCTGTTAATCCTTAAACAATGGCATATTGACATTGCTTTTATCTCCCAAACTTGCTATCAGCTCTGACATGATGATGAAATTACAAAATCATGCATGCTATGATCTTACATTTTGTTTGCAAATGTATGAGATTGTCTTTGGCATATAACAGAGCATGAGGAATGTTTTAAATTTTAGGGGCCAGATGTACCTGGAACAGTGCCTCACAAGGATGCGCTGCTATAGTGGGATGAGTATCAGGTTACAGTCATGGCCATGAGAGTTTAACCGAAACAGTGTTCAAGTCAGCTTAGTTATATTGCAATCCTCTTATCTGTTTCCTTGGATTCATATTTCATATCATTCTCTCTGAGGAGTCATCTTTTCATTTTCTTTTGGTTCTGCTGGTGCAAACATATTTCTATATTGTGCTTATTAGCTGGTTCTCTCCTGGCAGTCAGCTGGTTCAGATGTTAACCAAAAGTTGTTTAGAGGCTATGCAACAACAGCTGCTGCTCGAGAGGGGCATTGCAAAATTCTCAATATGCTTTTGAAAGCTGGTGCTTCTCAATCTGCCTGCGAAGATGCTTTGTTGGAGGCCAGTCTTTGTGGTGAAGCAGAAGCAGTTGAACTATTAATCTGCTCTGATATGCCACGACCTGATGCTGCAGCACATGCTCTAGTGTCTGCTTGCTGCAGAGGCTTTGTTGATGTAGTCACTGCTTTGATCAAGGTGCTTTATATTTTGCTAGCCTTTGATGGTTCATCTCCCCTAGATTTTGAGATATGTTACTTTTCAAATACATATATGTTGTTCTCTTATCAGAATTGTGTGGAGATCAATTGCATTGCCAGAGTTCTGCTGCGTTCTGCTAAGCCTACATTACATGCCAATGTGGATTGCACACCTTTAGTGGCTGCAATTATCAGCCGACAAGCTTCGGTTGTAAAGTGCCTTTGGAGGTGATGACCTACTGCATTGTAGCATTCATTCACTTTTTGGATCATAATCATTGTTATTATTTACCATTAGAAGTAGAGGTCTTGGAGGACCACTTTGCATTTATGTTGAAAGAACAGTAATTTCTCTGCTATTTTCTTGGACCTGACAGCGAAAGCATGCCAATTGCTTCTCTGGTGAACAATCATTTATCTTTTAGTTTTTGGCACTAAATCATGGTATTTGATGGTGTCATTGCCAGAATGCTTACCTCAGGAAGCTGCGTGTTCAAACTGGCTCTAGACTTAGTGGGTGAGGGATGGATTCAGATGCAAAGGAGAATGATTTTGGAAGAGAGGGAATGATTTTGTATTTCTATGAAAAACTACATAAATTTTTTGTGGCATTTGCAATGTTTAGGATGTTTGAATTTAGTGCAGTCAGAAAAGGAAAGTTCTTGAAACTGATGCCCTTCTTAATGAAAACTTCTCAACCAAATGAACTACTTTAAAATTCAATTTACCCCATTTGTAGTCTTCCTTTTCTCTAGTGTCAATTGCTATCTATATGTTTACACAAATTCTCTTGGGAACATAATTTTGGAAGGCCTTACTAGGAACCTATAATATAAAGGACTTTTTTTTGGCAGTTGAGTAATGTAGTTGCAAAGTTTCAATTTATTTATTTAAAAGTACAAAAAAGCAAGTTATCGTCATAAACATTCAGAGTTTGGTAATTCACTTTCCTGTTGAAAATTATAATGTACTGCTTACTCTCAATATTCTGTGGAGCGCTGTCTAACTTTTACACATTCACCTTGTAAATTACAGTATGGTGCAAAAACAGAGTGTCAAGTTCGTCTTGGAGCATGGTCATGGGATCCAATATCTGGTGAAGAACTGAGAGTTGGTGCATGCTTGGGTGAGCCATACAATGCTGCATGGTGTGCAGTTGAGTACGATGAAACTAGTGGGGAGATCCTCAGCCTGTTGCTTCAACATGAGCCTTCTCTACTTGAGACTCCATATCTTGGGAGGACTCTTCTTTGTCATGCCATTTTATGTCAAAACTTGAATGCCCTTTGTGTTCTCCTTGCTGCTGGTGCAAATCTCAAGTTCCCAGTGCAAACACAAGGACATGAATAATTTCCCTTGCACTTGGCTGCTAGACTTGGTTATTCCTCCATTGTTCAGCAGTTGATTATGCATGGGTGCGATGTGGATGTTCGAACATCGACAGGCAAGACCGCCTTGATGATTGCAGCAAAAGCAGGTCATTCAGATGTTTTTCTAGAGCTACTCATGGCAGGTGCTGACTTGGGTTTGGTCTGTGATTCAGGTGACTGTGTGATTAAATTAGCACAGAGAAGCTCATTTTCATCGAACATTGTCAATGTTCTTTCTCAGGCAGTAATTGCTGGTGCTAATCTTCTTTCGAGCGACCTCAGTGTGTTCTTTCCGTTGCACTTTGCTGCTG
The DNA here is from genome assembly GCA_014218235.1 of Colocasia esculenta. Classification (NCBI taxonomy): domain Eukaryota; kingdom Viridiplantae; phylum Streptophyta; class Magnoliopsida; order Alismatales; family Araceae; genus Colocasia; species Colocasia esculenta. Next base: position 79,571,704 of record CM024765.1, on the reverse strand, counting down.
GAAGTGGCAACCAGAACTGCTTCAAATGGTCATGTGCTTCTCTACCAAGAATCTAAACAAGCTGGATGGGTGGGTATGACTCCCATGATGGTTGCAGTGAAGGCTGGTTATGTTGAATCCTTCCGCCTCTTGCTAATGGCTGGATCAGATATATTCATAGAAACACCAGATGGAAAAACTGTTATGTCACTTATCCAGCTTGAATCTTCTTCTTCCGATAGGGAACGATTTGAACACGTCTTGCTCAATGCTGTACTGGCATATGTAGTGACGGATCATTCAGTGTTCAGAGCTCTTCATTTTGCAGCTCGTGTAGAGGACATGCCATCACTGGTTCAGCTCCTAAAAATGGACTTTCCTGTTAATTCCTTAGATGAGGATGGCTACTCCCCTCTCATGCTAGCTGCCATGGAAGGGCATGGTGATGCATGCAAACTTCTACTGCTGCAAGGAGGTGCAGATTGTGAGCTTAGCAATGTCCAGGGGGAGACAGCTTTGTCCTTGGCAAGGAGCAGAGGGTGTACTACTTGATCACTTGGCCAGGTCTCATGTGTTCAATGGCGAGGATCTTCTCAAGGACACCCGCGAGGGTCGAGGTGCGCCACACAAGAAGACTGTCCGAATGCTCAAGTCTGGGGTCCTGACATGGGGAAGGACAAGCAGAAGGAATGTGCTCTGTAAGGAGGCAGTGGCAGGGCTCAGCCTGAACTTCTTGAAGAACCGGAGGCAGGTGGAGGGTTCGGATGAGAAAAGAATGATCTTCAGAGTGGTAACACTTTCAGGGAGAGAGGTGCACTTTGAGGCAGAAAGCACTTTCAGTGTGGAGCTATGGATTAGGGGTATCTATCTCACCACCAAGGATGCAGCATCAGAGGCTTGAAAAGAACATGCTGTAAGGCAGTTGGAAGTACCAAAGTTTGCACCAGTTGTTTGAGATACTGAACAGGTTTCTTAAGTTTTCCATTTTCTGCTTTAAGTTTCTGTAGATGTCTCTCTTTTTGGTTGAGGGATGGTGATGCAGGCCCTCTGTTAAAGCCAAAATTTTTGCGTCAGCAGATTCATGTTGTATCATGTATTTGCATTATGTGCAGCTGTTAGGATGACATATTTGGTGAGTGGATATATAAATACTATATTGTACATTTGTACATGAAATCTTCAAAAATGGAGCCTTGGGTTAATGTGAACGCAGTAGGTGCATAGAACTGATATTTATTTCTGTAAATTCTAATATGGTATCAGAGCCCACGATATAGTCTGGCCTATGCAATCCAGATTATACATAGTTTACATGATAAGAGTTCTTTAACTTGTGGAGAGATTTATGTAAACATAGTTCCATGTCGAGCAGTGATTAAAAATGTAAATACATGTGTAGTAGTGGAATTGGAAAATGTCCCCTTACTTGAAACTGCCCAATTTATTAATGTCAATGAGGATAGCACGGAATGGAAGATGGAAATGTCTTGCTGTATATCCCGCGGAGTGTGTGTGCGCACACATCGGGCAGCCATTGGCTGCTGATACTGTGCCGTGATAGGTGCCAATGTTATGCTTGCACATCCTTTCGGGGGGGGGGGGGGGGGTGCAGCAAGACATTCTCATGGAAGATATGCAAGAGGATGATGTGGATTGCAAGAGTAACATTGTTATTGGCTGGATGAGAGAGAGAGAGAGAGAGAGAGAGAGAGAGAGAGAGAGAGAGAGAGAGAGAGAGAGAGAGAGAGAGAGAGAATGTTCTTGTCAGGTCCAATTAACTAACAAGACTGTTCTTTACAATCGATTATATTTATTGCAAGTATGGACGGACACAGTTCATATCCAGTGAGGTCACGTGACTTCACTGAAATATATTTTTTGGGTTAGAAACGGCTCTTTAAGTTGTGAATTTTGAGGGATTTTTATATGGAGGTGACCTCATTGAAATCTACGGTGTCCAATTTTAAGAGTTCATTTTATTAAAATATTTTATTTTTATTTTAAATATATATTTAAAATTAATTATTCATATTATATATAATATATAAAATTATATAAATATTAAAAAATAATTTAAATAACCCCATTAAATAAAATTTCTACGTATGTCCCTGATTACAAGACTGTTTACAGTGAAAGATAAAAGTCTCGTTTGGTCCAATCAATTAGTAAAATTGTTTATTTGCAATCCACATCAACTTATTACTAAGGAGTGTTTGGAGAAAGATCTTGTCACAGTACCACTCTCGCAATTCACATCATCCTCTTGTAATAAGTATTTTTTTCCTCGTGAAAGAAAGGATGGTAAATTGGTACCATTCCACTAGATAATACACAGATAGTGCTAACTTATCGGATCCCCGATAATTAGCCTTCCTTCTCCCTTCCACGATGGGTCCTTGATGCACGAGTCCGTGAATCAGGCGGTTGGAATTTGATCAACTGTTACCGTGCAACAGAACTATTGCCACGTGGGCTGCAGTGTAGTCCGAGGAAGAATTACAAATATAATTCTGTTGCATGCATAATTGTATAGCACCCCCTCCTCCAAATGTCTCACCAGTCACCACCCTTGGCTCCGATAATATCGCTCGGCTCTGGGAGCCAACTTTCCCTCGTCGGCGGCATTGCCCCTGTTAGACAAAAACCCTACTGTCGTGCCACAGTGCTTTATCGCGAGGAACAAGAAGGAGGTGGGATGTGGGAGACGTGGGGCGGTATTGTGTGAACCAATGTGATATAATACGGTCTATATTGTGTCATAGAATTCTCGATTCACACCAGTTTAACAGTACGACCAATCAGACATATAAATATAAAGAAACACTTATTGCAAGAGGGGATGCAATGCCTCTTTTTACAAGAGCGAGCCGCCCAAGCGCCACGCGGACAAGGTGTTCGCATGAGGGTACGCCGCATGTCCTTATTGCACAAGGGGGGGGGGGGGGGGGGGGGGTCATGTCCCCCCTCTTATTATGTAAGGGGTGTTTCTCATAAATATAACTAGATCTCGGTGCGATGCACGATATTTTTTAAATTTGATCAAAAGTTGATTCTAATTAATATATGTGAAGTTATATATTTTTAATATTTTAAAAAATAAAAAAATATATAAAAAAACATATATTTAAAAAATTGAGAAGATGACTATTATTAAGTGTCAAACAAAATTATTCTTTTAAACTTTCTTTAATGAAAAGTTCACACCACTATATCTTATGTAAACATAAAAAATTTCTTTAATGAACAGTTCACATGCACTATAGAGTATGTTTTTGATGAACATGCATAGTTCAGAAAAAAAATCTTTGAAATTCTTAAAAAGTATAAGGTAAAAAATAATATCTAAACAAAAGAATCAGATTTTTCAATAAATATTTTTTATTTTACAATCTATGAGCCAGCAAACAGAGACAATTGAGTCCCTCTCAAAGAGATTCGAGTCCCACTTTCACTCAATGTGAGAGTGAATCAAGTCCTAAGAGTCCCAGAATGTAAATACATTCAAAGTAGGTTATCATAAAAATTAGCACATGAAAGTAAATTTCTAAATATTTATTTACAATAAAAATTTATATGAATTTTTTCAAGACCATGTCCAGTATCCATAAGATAAAAGTGTTGGTAAATAAATAACTTGACATAATTTGTTTCAGTCAATGTATGCTGAGTCATAAGCGACTATCTTTACAAATAAGTGATGGCAGTGGTGGCTATTCATCCATGAGAAGTAAGAGATGTGGTCCTGAGCTTGGCAGATATGGAACATGATAAGTTCACATGCACTATATACTTCATCTACTTTCACATGTTTGATCCGAACATACAAAACATGATATAAATCTAAATAAATACTTGAACAAAATATTAGCAACGTATCTCTTGTCACAAAACAGTCCTTTAAATACATAGCAAGCCCCTTTAGATGCATAAACCGACCTTATTTCTCTTCCACTCAGCCTTCTTGGGACAAAGTTTGGCGATGTGGTCTTGGGCTTGGTAGATGAAGCATGATTGCCCATGCTTCTTCCCAAGAACACAAAGAGGGTGCTTCAAGGTATGTTCTCTTTTCCAATTGGTGCCAACGATTCAGATGAAATACGAACCTTCATCAGATTTAGTCACATGCACATCTCATTCTGTGATTTACATATGCAGGCGCACATAAGGGGATATCAAATGCAAAATACTGCCAGCACAAGGAGAGACGTCAATAAGATGCAAGATTAGCCCCAGCACGCATATATACAATAAATAAATGAGTAGAAATGCAAAACAATACTTTTGAAAGAAAAAGAATCCATCAAACTGAATTTTTTGCTTACCAATGATTGATGAACATAAAATCTAAGTTAAAATTTTGAGTATATAAGGACAAACATCAAACTGAATTTTTTGCTTACCAATGATTGATATCATAAACTTCTTTCTAATTTTCATCTATTTTATATCTTCCCTGAATCTAACAATTGGTTGATTCTTAGTTTTTTTTTGTGATCTAAAAAAAAACGGAGAAATTTGCATACAGAAAAACAGTTCAAACATGGGATAATTGCATTTATAGCTATTTAAACATAGGATAATGTTGGACATCTATTACCTGGGATTCTGGATTCAACTACCAGTTCATTATCGAAAGCACAAAGTGTTGTTGAAGACACATATGATGTAGTTGTTTCCTCAGTCAAAAGAACAGTAGAAAATGTAATTGGGTCTGTTGATAATGCCCAGGGTTCGCCCGTACTGCGGCGGCACGGGCGAACCGCACACTGCTTGGGCGCGGGCGGTGCCCAGGCACGGTCGGGACGTCCGGGATGGGCGTCCCAGCGTACCGTCGCGGTACGCGGTCGGGCCGATCCGGTGCGGACTGGTCCGGTGCGGTTTTGCGCGGTCCAATCGGACCGCACCGTTTTTTTTTTACTTAATCTCTCACACCTGGTGTATCTAAGGAGTCTAAATGATGTCTAATTGAGATGAAAATTTAAACATAAGTTAATTAAGAGATGATAAAAATTATAGTAATTTTATTTAATTTTAAATCATTTTTTCGTCAAGTAAAAATTGTCTCAAAAATCATTAGATCGACTTAATCTCAATATCTAAGGATCTAAATGGTGTCTAATTGAGATGAAATTTCAAACATACGTTAATTAAGGGACGATATAAATAATAGTAATTTTAGTTTAATTTTTAAATTAATTTTTTGTCAAGTAAAAATTATCCTAAAAATCATTAGGTCGACTTAATCTCAACATCTATGCATCAATAACTCATGATATTTATATGTTTAAAATCAATATATTTTTCTAGTAATTATGATGACTTTATATTTGACTTTATTTTCAGAACCAAATATCGTCCTGCTGAAATGCATAGAGGGTTCGACGTACCGCGACAAATTTTTTTGTGCACTTAAGTAGTCTAAATGATGTCTAATTAAGATAAAATTTTAAATATAAATTAATTAAGAGATGATACAAAGTATAGTAATTTTATTTTAATTTTTAAATTAATTTTTGGCAAGTAAATATTGTCTAAAAAATTATTAGATCGACTTAATATCTATATTTAAAGGATCTAAATGGTGTCTAATTGAGATGAAATTTCAAACATAAACTAATTAAGAGATGATACAAATTATAGTAATTTTAGTTTAAATTTTCAATTAATTTTGTATCAAGTAAAAATTGTCCAAAAATCATTAGGTCGACTTAATCTCAACATCTATGCATCAATAATTTTTTATATTTATATTTATAAAATCAATATATTTTCTAGTAATTATGATGACTTTATATTTGATTTTACTTTCGAAACAGAATGTCATCCCGTCGAAGTGTGCACGATTAAAGATAGTACCCATAGTTCGCCGTACTGTAGCAAACCACCGCGGTACGTGCAAACCATACCACAAGCCCAGTCACAATTGGGTCACCCCAATGGGGTGACCCAAGCGTGCCACGACACGTTGATGACCGGTCCGGTCCGGTCCGGTCCGCTAAATCTGTTTATTCTTTTTTTTTCATTCCTCTCTCACATCCGGTGCATTTAAAGGGTTTAAATAGAGTTTAATTGATATAAAATTTTAAACATAAACTAATTAAGAGATGATAGGAATTATAGTAATTTTAGTTTAATTTTTTAAATTAATTTTTTGTTAAGTAAATATTGTCTCAAAAATTATTAGAGCGACTTAATTTCTATATTTTAAGACGTTACAGTTTTGTTTCTGTTTTCAAATTCTTTGTGTTGATCTAATGGAATATATTGGTCATATCATGAAGAGTCCAAAGATTAGATCACCTTCATTCAGGTTGTAGAGAGGCCGCACTCATTACTAGTTTTTGGATCGCGATATGAGAGAGAAGGTAAAAAATAACCCATTGTATCTTTAAGAACAAATATTTATTTGATGTGATTCTAGTTGGAACTAATAGACAGTCATGGGGAACACCTTTCATGAAAAAGTCTCGAAGAGATATACCCTCATTTGATATGTGGAGTGCATGATAATCATGTATATGTGAATCATGATATGAGAGAGAATGTGAAGAATAATCTACTATAATTTTGGACATAGACTACCAATTGAGGTGATTCCACTTTGAAGATGAAGCTGAAAAAGAATAGAACAACTTTGATGAAGACTTCATGAGCATATCAGCCCCTTTTTAGGTTGTAGAAGATGTGATATACTGATAGTTCTGGAGGATATGAGAGAGAAATGGGAGAGAGAATGGGTGCATGTATGAGAAATGATGAAAAATCTATCTTTAGTTTGGATGGAGAGTCTTCTGTTGAAATTTGATCATTTTAAATATTAACCAAGTCACAAAATTAAAAAAATAAATCAAACAAGTCATTTTCCACCGTACCTCAGTGGTACGATACGGTACGGTATGTACCTTCCCACAGAGAATGCGGTACAGTCGATCCGGACGGTACGGCGAACCTTGATAATGCCATGGGCTGGGCACATGTTTCCCTAATTTAATTGTAGTTGAGTTTTTCTAGAGTTTTCTGTTTTGTTTTATATTTCCTATAATTTTGTGGATATTATTGTGAGTTTATTAGGGGAATCCAAAAGGAGGAGCCCAAAGCAACACCTGCTAAAGATGTATTGACAGTATAAAAAAACATATTCATCAGCATATTCACTTTTTATCATATTCAGATAAGCAAAAAAAAAAAAAAAAGGGATGGTCATCAACAGAAACTCTAAAAAATCACAAACAATCTACTTACATCTGGGAAGATAGTAGTCTAAACCGAGTTTTGAAGTAGATAGGATTAGAGCTAGAAAAACTGTGCTTTTAAAAACTCATGAATTTTGTATGAACAAAATAAAAAAATAGGATATCTAATTGTACTTAATCATACGTTTCTGTAAAAAATATAAAAGTAGTAGAAGAAGAAGATAGTTTTTTGTAAATCAGGATACCGTGCATCGCAATCACATTATAAAATATGTATATGCCTACTCACAGTTTTCTGAATGAAGAATGAATGAGAACCCTATAAGCTCCAAACCGCTTGCCTGAAAGAAAAAAAATCTGAATTGAGGAAGACAAATAATATGAATCAACACTTCAATAATCAATCGCCCAAGATATATTTTTTCAGGCTACATTGCCTTGATGATATTCATTTGCACTTCTTAGGATCATTCCTAAATATATATATGTCCCCCAAATACATTACATGTAATTAAAAATGAGGGTTAAGAAAGAGTGGCATCAATTAAGGCCTTCTGAGAAAAAATTGATATTAGATGGAAAAAAATGCTGAGTTGCTAACCCTACACCTACCCAAATTCTAGCCCACACAAAAGGGTTGGTCAGTCAAAAGAAGATAGGGATGCTTTCTCAAGTTAATTGAACAGAGTACTTAACCTGTAAAAATCCTATTTTCTATGTATCTGATGCTAGATGGGATTTTTTTTCTATATGCAAAATCCCTTACACAGAATAGCTCACTACAAGATCAACATGTTTGCATGAACCCATGAACTCATAAAAAAACATGATGTGCATTGCACCCATTTCAAAGATGATACACACTCTAAAGTGAAATGGAAGGAAGGAATATTCTATGACACATTAAATTGAAAACTCAAAATTTCAAACATACACAAAAAGACTCATATCCAAGACAACTGAAAATCCTAAAAAAAAAAACCATAAGCCTACAAATTATATATATAGCTCTTATCAACCAAATTCAGTGTATTTTGAAAGAAATGACCACAAATCATAATCTTAAAACTCATAACATTAAAAAATAAATGGGAAAATGCTCTGCCTCTAATGATGGGTGTTGAGGGAGAACCAACAGTTCTTTATCCATCAGTTGACATGAAGCAGTTTGGTGGACATTTTTCTTATAAGTAACTGACATACTTGTATATCTCTTGGTATCTTAAGCTGTAATTTAGTTGTGGATCTATCTCTTCTACTTGTATCTTGTTGTAGAGTCTTATATAATGTGTTGTTCTGTTCAGGTTGAATTTTCTCTCAATCAATCGTTTTGAAAGGAAAAAGAGCATTGGGTTAGCAATTTTGGCATTTGCAATGCTAAGGTCCTTTGAAGGTTTTGGACCTCCAGGTCATAACTTTGCGAAAGTAACTTTAACTATTGCAGGTAATCACAATGAACTCATGCTTAAGTGAAATCTTTTACTTCCTGATGTCCTACTTCAAATGATTAAGACTGATTTTGTATATATAGTGAACATTTATTACAGTCTTTGTTTTCCTCCTTGAAGTATATGTTTCATATCATTCATTCCATTCCTTTTTGTTCATCCTTTGGCAGACATGTGCTTAAAATATCTAAGCATTATGCCTACCTGCTTTAAGAATTCTTTCAATGAATAGGATAGGATACATTTTCTATTAAAATATATATTTACCCTTGTGGTATTAGGTGGCTATGACAAACGGTTGCCAGAAAATGTGGAATACCTCAAAGAGTTCATTCCTATGAGAATGAAGAGTGAGCTTATTTTTTATTCTCTAATCAATATGTAAAGTACTTAGATAATAAGTACTTAGAATGAAGAGAGTTCATATAATAAGTACTTAGAACCTCAAATTCACTTAATAATATTTTTTCTATAGTTTCATATGCACATTAAAACAGTAAAGCATTAAACAGAATTGAGGTAGAAGAATTTGTCTAAAGTTATGTTGTCAGGAACAAAATTATATTAAAACATATACACATTAAACTGTTAGGGACTATGAATCATTAAAACACAACATAAATTTCATACTTATGGTATATATAAATTAAGAACAAAAAAAATACCTGCTGAGAATTTCATACTTATGGTATATAAATTAAGAACAAAAAAATACCTGCTGAAGCAGTGAGAAACTGGATAGAAGTTGACACGTAGCCTCTTTTTCCTGCACATATGGTTAATGAAAGGCATGGTTAGTTTCTGGAAGCTCAAATTGAATAGCCAAAATTCCAGAATATGTTGTTCCGATAGGATAGCTCCAACCTTGAGATTAATGACTTAACTTAAATAATCATTATTTTTCTACAGTTTCATAAAACCAAGTGTTTTGCATATGATATACAAATGTGATATTCCTAGTTCTTATATGTTTTAACCATGTTGGATAACTCTATATTTGTAGTTAAGAAAAGAGGCAGTTCTTTTATACCAGGCAGTATAGGGAGCCCAAGGTCCCTGCCTGCATGCCTTAGATCTGATTTTCTGGACATGGGGTTGGCTGCTCTTGTTAATGTTCTACCTTATTGGAGCTCTCAGTTTCTTTGCAGAATATGGCTACTTTTATTTTTCTCCACTTCTGTTTTTGCCTTTTTGGTATGAAGATAGCCTTTTCTATGTGATATTTTAGTTTCTTCCTGAGACACTTTTTGGGTTCACCATGCCCAGGCTCATTGGTCTACCATGATGTGGCTAGATGCTTTTCTACTTGAGATTTTAGCTCCTTTCTCTCAACTTCCCCAGTATTATTGGTCCACCATAATGTGAATGGATCCTTAAGCTCCTCTTATCTATGATAAAGGGCTCATTTCTGGTTTCAACCTTGGGTGAAGTAATAAAATTCTATAAAACACTTAAGGGCCAATACCGGGGCATCTAAAAATATAAAATAAAAACAATCTACTCTACTGAAAGTAATAGTATGTTTAACAGGAAACATATTGTGGTTCATAACTGTCACGTCACGACATTTAATATAACTTATAAATGCCGGAACGTGAGCGAACAAGAAATCAAGAGTAAAATTGAACTAACTGAACAGTAAATTTGCTCAGAGGCTTCACTAAATAAATTATTATTCACTATTCAATAGGTGTTACATGGTTCTTGATTTACAATCTTAAAAATAAAATGCCGCCAAGGTTAGTCTCTCCACACACAAATCCCGAAGTCCCGCCTTGTAGAACTGTAGATTACCTGAAAAAGTGGGATTTGATGAGCTAACTAGCCCAGTAGAATTCAATTCCTTGAAATAAGAAGGATTCACAAGTATGATCTCAAGATAAGAACATGAACATTATTAACACTGAGTGTTCAAAGCTACGAGCGAATGAATCAATTCAATAACACATGTAGAACCAGAATAGTATAGAACATGATTGATAACTCAAGATGATACATAAATTCAGCATCAGTCCCTTATTCACACACACATGTATGAGATGATGACTAATCAAGAACGTAATAATGTATGCCACATCCAGGTGTCCTCATCGCCCCCGCGCGGCCACTGACAAATTCGGGTGCTCCTCCCAGGACTGAACCAGCCCCATTTGCACAGACATAATTCTCAAATGAGCCCAAAGACTCACAACTCGCCATCATAACACACTTTGGTAAATCTCATGTGGGGTACACAAGTACTCATCATATTTCACACAACAGGAATTTGTGGAATACTTTCACTGATCACAAGAGTTAATAACTTCACAAAGGTCATTCGTAATTGGAATTCTTTAAAAGATAACTCACGGTAAGAATGAAGAAACTTGAGTGGTTTTATTGAGTATTTAGGTGGTATAAACAACAAAGATTAGGTAGGCAAAAGATTAGATTAGTTGGGTGTTGTTTCAGCAAAGATTGGAACAAGGTAAGTGCTGAAAACAAGGTTCTGACAGTGCCTGTCGACAGCCAGGAAGTGCCTGTCGACAGGTGCTGTTTTTCCAGAAGCAGAAATGCAATTCTGACAGGGCCTGTCGACAACCAAGAGGTGCCTATCGACAGCCACTGTCAGGTAACCCCTCCTAGGATCTGGAAACAAGGCCCTGTCGACAGCTACTGGCATGGCTGTCGATAAATACTGTATGAACTTCCAGAAATTGATAAGATCATCTAAAAATTGTTCTACCAAGCTCTCCTATAGCTCCTACCATGTTTAAGACTTTACACAAACATGATCTTAGCCTCAAGAATTAGGCCACTAGTACAAGGAAGTGAAAGGAAGAACATGGAACATGGTTCTCATGAATGATCAACAAGGAGACAAACTCAAGGGGAAATTACTGGAAGAGCAATTCCCTTAAAACTCTCTCTTCTTTTTCCATCAATCATTTATCGAAGTACACTCACTTGAGATCTCTTAATGAATCAACTCTAAGAAGGAGAAAGAACTATCATAGTCCAATCTACACTACACAATGATATCCACATGAGTTCAGATTTAAACAAGTTATGATGGAAGAGAAGGAATGTGTTGCCTCCCATGGCCAAACACTAATTTAGACACGATAAAAGGTTTAATTCTCATCACGGAACTATTTCCCAAATCTGGAAAATAGCATATACACGATCAAGGATTACTTCAAGCTACTGAACCAGACTGAGATGTAGGAAGAAGGATAAGGGGATAAGAAGTGAATCCTACAACAACACATGATGCACACGAGCTTCTAGAGGTACTTACGGAAATCAAATAAGAGTTTGAGAGCTTGAACACCTAAACAGCAAGTTCCATAACATGTCAAGAGTAAGGGTAAGAGATAAAAGAAAGAATTGAATCCTACCTAGCTTGATAAAGATGGAGTCAAAACACAAGTTTGAAGACTAGAGTAACTACACAGAAGATATAGTTAAAGGAACACGAACAAGAGAGAAATGAAGAGAATTCTACTTGTGAAGGCAGATGATGAGGCCTTCCCTTCGATGGGTTCACAGCCAACAGGAAGAAGAAGACGCTGGGGTGCAGTCATTGCAATCCACGAACAGCTACAACTTGTAGCTCCTCAAGCACGATCAGTGGAGGCTGCAGCTTCAGCAGTAGCAGCTCCCTCACAGCAATGGCAACAAAAGAAACAACAAGAACAGGGGTGGGTGCAAGAACAACTGCTGGAAGGGTTAGCATGCTGGTTACGGGGATGGTTTTATAACCCCAAGCCTTTCCATGCACGATGCCATGCCGGTTCACAGGTGTTGGGGGTAAAACCCCATTTTACCACCCTCCGACACCTAGCTCATGCATGTTCTGCAAGTTACACATGGTAACTATCGTGTTACCTATTCCCTCAAGTGTGCTGGCCTTCCCAAGGCCTCACACGTAAGCGCCCTAAAATCCCAGGAAAATGGCCACCGTAAATGGCCCAAAAATCGATTGGCCCAAAGATCCTTCTGTAAACATATCCAAATGGTATCCATTTGTCTTAAAATTTCAACCATAAGCTATTGTGATAGTTTTACAAATTATAGTAATTTTTATTTAATTTTTAGATTTTATTTTACACGAGGTGAAAAATTACTCGAAAAATAGTTACGCCAGCTTAACCTCGAAGTCCGCACGTCAATAAATCTGGCTATTTATATTTCTGATATCCCCACATTTTCTGAAAATTGTGGTGTTCTTGAATTTAATTTGTTATAATTTTCAGTGTCGCCCTGTCGGAGCGCGCACCTCTATGTACGTCACTGAGATAACGTTTATTAGTGCTAATTAATCCCAAATATTAATTATTTCAATCTCATAATAATAATCAAGTCTAATAATCATATTATTCATATTTTTTAACAAATAAAATTTTTCGGGGTGTTACACTCTCCCCTACTAAGAAAAGAGTTTGGTCCTCCAAACTCCTTGACTAGTTTGGATGGATCACAAAGATGTAAGTTTTAGTCTTTTAAAATTTATCTAATCTTGATTACTCTCACCAATCCCGTCATGATTATTATGTCATACGATGTTTACACTCTCTATATAATTTATTATCATAACATCGTCAGTTGATGGGGATCTAAATATTAGCATCTTTAGATATTAAAGAGCTATATTGTGATCATGGGTTCAATTAGATACAACCTTTACTATGTTCTTTATCTCTGGCAGTAGTATATTATACTCAAAGTCTCCCCTACTAAGGAATAACCTTACTCCTTAGAGAGTTATGTAAATACATATTCCCTTGGGAATGGTAATAAAGTATGACAAGAATGATAAGTATTGTCAATATAATGATAAACGACAAAGAATTTATTTAACTCATAATGTTTCTAGTTATTTGATACATTAACCTTCATGATTAAATGATATTTTTCCTTGTAGGATTTAGAGATATGACAGATGATTTATGTTATGTTCTTAGTTTTGATATATCAAGCAAAATATAATAAATATTTAACACAAGTTTTTTATACTATAAGAAAGTTCACAAAGTCAAAAGGTCTGTTAAGTGTGTTGACCCTGATTATTTCTTAGGTTGACACTACATGGAGATCAGGTTATCACTAGTTAAGTTTCTAATCAATACTTAGAGAAAGATACAGCTTGAGGTTAACTCCAAGTGGAGGTTAGGTTGACTCTACCCATATGTGAGGTTGACACTAGGATATTACAAGATCAATTCTACATGATAGGCAGTTAGTCAAACTGCAATCACCTGATTGAGGTCAATTCTAGAAAACATGGAGTTGATTTTTCTAAAACTTCCCTATTGACTCAAGTCAAATTGTCTGTACAAGTGACACACCAAGCTACTGATCAGTTGAAACAAAACTTTGGGATTAACTTAACTTTAAAATAATTTATTCTTGTGTTATAGTTAGAAGAGAAATTTGATGAGTTCAAGCTTAAAGAGAATGCTATTAAGAATTCAAGAAATCATCTGACCAAATTCAAATTCTAGTGCAAAATGTTTGCATATTCTTGCATTTCTTCAGAGATTTTCCTAGTTGGATATTTCTCTACTTCTTTCTTCACTAATTTGTTTGGTTGTCTACCCCAATAGAAGTAAATAGATTCAATTCTACACTATGTGTATAAGGTTTGTGAGATTTAAAACAATCTTAAAATTTGAATCATCAATTGTGTGAGTGTTCCACACATTTGAGTTATTAAAGAGTCTTACCTAGTTTAGTGAGGGATGGAGGTAAATAAGGATTAAATGATTCATTTCAATGGTATAATAATTTAGAATCTAAGAAAATGGGAAAGTCAACGGAAGAATACATCACGAGGATAGTCATGAAATCTATATGATCGATTGAACCATTCATTTACTAATTCTTATTTAGAGTTGGAGATAATAACATATCAATGTAAATGTCATATTAATGTAAAGTAAGGGATGAGCAGGTTTGACTTTTCCTTCAGTAGGAGAGGGCTCCCTTGGAGAAGTCATATGTGTGTTCATCATTTTTCACCGAACCTTGGATTCTTAGCATCCTACTAGGTTTATTTGAATTATGAGACTTTCAGGTAGGCCAAATTGTGAGAAATTAGAAAGACGCTATTTGATGGAATAGCAAAAATCACATTTTTCTTCTTCGGTGGGTGAGTTGACTTTTATTGGTAAGAGATATGATTTTTCTGATGTTTTTATTGGATTCAAATGGGGGGTACTTCCTTATTTACATGTAATATCTTAAGTAAATGTTATAATCAAATTATAACATTTACTTAAATGATATGGAATGTAAATAAGGTATGAGTTTCAGTTTTACAAGGGTCCTGCTGACACTTCTGACTGAACCTACTGACACTTCTGACTGAAGAAGGATCAGTTCATCACAGACTGGTATGTGTCGACAGCTAGGAAGGGGCTGTCGACAGCTAATGTCCTCCCAGAGCCAATTTTTGGGATCTGAGCACATCTGTCGACAGACCAGAGTTAGCTGTTGACAGACAAGGAACATCTGTCGACATGTGAAAGCCATCTATCGACAGCTACTGTCAGTTCTGTATTTCTGGGTTCTGGAAGCATGATACCTGTTGACAGGTAAGTGCTGGCTGTCGACATGTAAGATCTAAACTTTCAAGAATGTGATAAAACTACCACAGAAATTCTACCAAGTGTTTCTATGAATCCTTACATGATTGGTAATATCAAAAGGGTCTTATTTCTAGTTCTAAACACCACTTTCCATGAGGAAGACGAGTAAGACAATAGGGATATACTATGGCATGGAAATCTAAAAGCAAGATGATAACTAGAAGTGCAACACTTCTGGACAACATTTTCTTGCTTCTAATGGGATGAGTTTTATAATATGCTTGAGTCATAACATAAACTTTAGCTAAAGCATGATTACAAGAAATAGAACAACACATCTATGGTTCTTTCCAGCATTAGAGACAAGTGTATGTACAAGGTAAACACTTTAAGCATGAGGTTCTTATGTAGGAATAAGAAGCAAGAATGAAGGAAAGAAGGAATCCTACAGAACATGGAACAAAAGGAAATATGGGTTTATACAAATGAAAAGGCTATAAGCATGAAGTTATGAAAGTGGAGAAGAATCATAGGGAAAAACCTACCTCTAAATTTTCATTTCATACTCAACACAATCTATATCCAACTATACTTATCTAGCTTAACCTTAGGCTTTCTACCCATCCTCACAGGTCACTATAGGATGTTGAGGACCGATAACTATTTGAATCCTCGACCAATGCTCTGATACCATTCTGTCACATCACGACATTCAATATAACTTATAAATGCCGAAATGTGAGCGAACGAGAAATCAAGAGTAAAATTGAACTAATTGAACAATACATTTGCTCAGAGGCTTCACTAAATAAATTATTATTCACCATTCAATAGGTGTTACATGGTTGTTGATTTACAATCTTAAAAATAAAATGCCGCCAAGGTTGGTCTCTCCACACACAAATCCCGAAGTCCCACCTTGTAGAACTGTAGATTACCTGAAAAGTGGGATTTGATGAGCTAACTATCCCAGTAGAATTCAATTCCTTGAAATAAGAAGGATTCACAGGTATGATCTCAAGATAAGAACAAGAACATTATTAACACTGAGTGTTCAAAGCTATGAATGAATGAATCAATTCAATAACACATGTAGAACCAGAATAGTATAGAACATGATTGATAACTCAAGATGATACTTAAATTCAGTATCAGTCCCGTATTCACACACACATGTATGAGATGATGACTAATCAAGAACATAATAATGTATGCCACATCCAGGTGTCTTCAATGCCCGACGTGGCCACTAACAAATTCGGGTGCTCCTCCCAGGACTGAACCAGCCTCATTTGCACATGCTTAATTCTCAAATGAGCCCAAAGACTCACAACTCGTCATCATAACACACTCTGGTAAATCTCACGTGGGGTACACAAGTACTCATCATATTTCACACAACAGGAATTTGTGGAATACTTTCACTGATCACATGATTAATAACTTCACAAAGGTCATTCGTAATTGGAATTCTTTAAAAGATAACTCGCGGTAAGAATGAAGAAACTTGAGTGGTTTTATTGAGTATTTAGGTGGTATAAACAACAAAGATTAGGTAGGCAAAAGATTAGATTAGTTGGGTGTTGTTTCAGCAAAGATTGGAACAAGGTAAGTGCTGAAAACAAGGTTCTGACAGTGCCTGTCGACAGCCAGGAAGTGCCTGTCGACAGGTGCTATTTTTCGAGAAGCAGAAATGCAATTCTGACAGGGCCTGTCGATAGCCAAGAGGTGCCTATCGACAGCCACTGTCAAGTAACCCCTCCTGGGTTCTGGAAACAAGGCCCTGTCGACAGCTACTGGCATGGCTGTCGACAGATGCTGTATGAACTTCCAGAAATTGATAAGAATCATCTAAAAATTATTCTACCAATCTCTCCTATAGCTCCTACCATGTTTAAGACTTTACACAAACATGATCTTAGCCTCAAGAATTAGGCCACTAGTACAAGGAAGTGAAAGAAAGAACATGGAACATGGTTCTCATGAATGATCAACAAGGAGACAAACTCAAGGGGAAATTACTGGAAGAGCAATTCCCTTAAAACTCTCTCTTCTTTTTCCATCAATCATTTATCGAAGTACACTCACTTGAGATCTCTTAATGAATCAACTCTAAGAAGGAGAAAGAACTGTCATAATCCAGTCTACACTACACAGTGATATCCACATGAGTTCAGATTTAAACAAGTTACGATGGAAGAGAAGGAATGTGTTGCCTCCCATGGCCAAACACTAATTTATACACGATAAAAGGTTTAATTCTTATCACGGAACTATTTTCCAAATCTGGAAAATAGCATATACACGATCAAGGATTACTTCAAGCTACTGAACCAGACTGAGATGTAGGAAGAAGGATAAGGGGATAGGAAGTGAATCCTACAACAACACATGATGCACACGAGCTTCTAGAGGTACTTACGGAAATCAAATAAGAGCTTGAGAGCTTGAACACCTAAATAGCAAGTTCCATAGCATGTCAAGAGTAAGAGTAAGAGAGAAAAGAAAGAATTGAATCCTACCTAGCTTGATGAAGATGGAGTCAAAACACAAGTTTGAAGACTAGAGTAACTACACAGAAGATAGAGTTAAAGGAACAAGAACAAAAGAGAAAGGAAGAGAATTATACTTGTGAAGGCAGACGATGAGGCCTTCCCTTCGATGGGTTCATAGCCAACAGGAAGAAGAAGACGCTGGGGTGCAGTCATTGCAAACCACGAACACTACAACTTGTAGCTCCTCAAGCACGATCAGTGTAGGCTGCAACTTCAGCAGTAGCAGCTCCCTCACAGCAATGGCAACAAAAGAACAGCAAGAATAGGGGGGCAAGAACAACTGCTGGAAGGGTTAGCATGCTGGTTACGGGGATGGTTTTATAACCCCAAGCCTTTCCATGCACGATGCCACGCCGGTTCACAGGTGTTGGGGGTAAAACCCCATTTTACCACCCTCTGACACCTAGCTCATGCACGTTCTTCAAGTTACACATGATAACTATCGTGTTACCTATTCCCTCAAGTGTGCTGGCCTTCCCAAGGCCTCACACGTAAGCGCCCTAAAATCCCAGGAAAATGGCCACCGTAAATGGCCCAAAAATCGGCTGGCCCAAAGATCCTTCTATAAACATGTCCAAATGGTATCCATTTGTCTTTAATTTCAACCATAAGCTATTGTGATAGTTTTACAAATTATGGTGATTTTTATTTAATTTTTAGATTTTATTTCACACGAGGTGAAAAATTACTCGAAAAATAGTTACGTCGGCTTAACCTCGAAGTCCGCACGTCAATAAATCTGGATATTTATATTTCTGATATCCCCACATTTTTTTGAAAATTGTGGTGTTCTTGGATTTTAATTTCGTTATAGTTTTTCGGTGTCGTCCTGTCGGAGCGCGCACCTCTATATACGTCACTAAGGTAACATTTATTAGCGCTAATTAATTTCAGATATTAATTATTTCAATCTCATAATAATAATCAAGTCTAATAATCATATTATTCATATTTTCTAACAAATAAAATTTTTCGTGGTGTTCCAATAACTGAGGTAGATAGAAATGAGTGTTCATTTTGCTGGCAGTAGATGACAGTGCCATCCCCAAACATGAACCCCATTTTGCTGGCAGCAGATGACAGTGTTCATTTTGCTGGCAGGTAGATAGAAATGCTGGCAGTAGAAGACACTTATCATTGAGCACTTATCACTTGAAGTTTTTTTAGTACTTATCACTTCAAGTTCATGCATGTGATTATGGTTTTTAATTGGCCCTTTATAAACGCTAGTCAGAGCACAGAGAGTGTGTGAGAGATTGAAGATAACAGTCATAAATGTGTAGCCCCTTATCTAAAAGGTAAAAAATGCACTCAAATTGATGAAAGACACTCAAACTAATTACTCTGCCAACTAACTATCCAGTTCTAACTTATCTCAGGTTTTAAAACAAAAAATATTTAAAAATCTTAACATCTCATATTGTAACGTCCAGTTATAATTGACATGCTTATGCTATGCTTACTGGCCACCCTTATAGCAATAGCTCTTCCAAAAACTATTATTAAAAACTCATGACATAAAAAAAATCAAATGGGCAAGAAGATTTATGAACTAAATTTATGGGAAGTATAGTCAAGCTTCCAATTATTTTCAATAGTCTTGGAGCTTTAAAAATCAAATTGAATAGAATATTTAACCTGTAAAAATCTAATTGAACAAAATATCTAAAAAATCTAATGACAATCATAAGGCACCCAGATATCTAAAAAATTATATAGGTGCACAGGATTTCAGAAATACTAAGGCACAACATTTCAGAAACATAAGCATAAATGAAATTAACATGTACATTAAAACATATAGACATTAAACTGTCAGGGACTATGAATCATTAAACACAACAATTTTGAATAGTCATAAATCAAATAATTCTCAAAATCAGTGAAATTCATATCAAGATATTTTTCATTTCTGAATTTTTTTCCTTTGGTATATATAATTTAAGGGAAAAAAATACCGGTTAAGGCAGTGAGATAGTGGACAGAAGCTGAGTAGTAGGCTCCTTTCCCTGCACATATGGACAATGAAAGACATGATTAGAAATCATATATTACATATATTATATGAAATTAATTAAATGTTAGCACATTACACTGAATTCTATATATGCTTATGATATCAAAAAAAAAAACAACTACAACACCTTTCATGCAACCATGTTCAATAGAGAAAATTTTAAGAAGGCACACTTAATGGTCTTTCATACAGAGGCATAAGAAATTAAGACTTGAATTAACAATATATGTAACTTACTCTGTTGTCAGTATTTTCTTTAGCTGAACGTCAGTTAATTTTCTTTGGATATTTTTTAGCCTTTTTGTGAACTCCAAACATTGGTCATTGCACTTGTTTCTACTTCTTGCTTTGTATTCATTCATCCAAAAATCACCGACCCCATAATGCACATACTGCTCTATCCTTCCCCTGTTTTTCTTTAGTATTTTTTTGTTTATGCTCATTCTCCATATGGTGTCCATTTCTTGATCATAATAATAATTGCATTTTGTATATGCTTTGACTGAAGAATATAGTACGTGCATAACCTCGTTCTGATCTTATACAGAGACATTCAGAAAGTCAAGGAAAACATGTTTTAATCTTTAAAGTTACATTTAATACTTTGGAAAATGGAAATCAACATTAATCTGCAAGGTCTTCTATCAAAGTATTGCATAACACTGAAAATAGGTTCTACTATAATCTGCAAGGTATAATCAACATTAATCTGCAAGGTCTTCTACTGTAATCTTTTAGCTGTTGGTTCTAATGCATTGGTATAATTGAATTTTTATAAACCATAAACTCCATTCAGTGACTTGTATGACCATGTTCTATAAAATATAATTGCATACACTATAAAAGCCAGCTCATAAAATCAAAAAAACACTTATTGCTCATACACTATAAGACCATATGTCTGAAAGGAAAAAAATGCTTAATTGTGAAAGACAGATACATATCAACCAATTTTCACACACCCTCAAAAGGTCATCCTTCTGGAAAAGTTCGCAATTATTATGCTGGGAATGGGATAAGGTTTGGGGAGAGTTCGATCAACCAACGACAAGTGAGGTACAACAAGATGACACGACAGATCAGTTAGTCGCATAGCCACAGAAGCTCGCAACCGCAACGGCACAGGGCTAGCAGTAGTGGTATCAACAGCCTCAGGGAGCACAGTAGCGGTAGTGGTACCAACCACCACCACCACTGTACGAGGCGATGATTCCTATGGTTGAGCAGATGTGGAGAGCCATGTTCAGGTCCCCATGGCAGTATGCACAAATGGCAGCAGGCGGACAACAACAGTGACTCCCCAAATAGCACCAGATCAGTAGGTAGATCCATCTGTAGTATAGTAGGCAGCATGGTAAATGTTGGCCCTTTTGGAACGGCAGCAAGCTAACCTAGAGGGGGGGGGGGTGAATAAGTTTTTCTGAAATCTGAAACAGAAACTTAGACATAGAAAATCATCACTTAAAAGTTTGGTTAGTTTAGTGTGATAAAGAGTAGCAGTGCAGAAGTAAATAAACAATCACACAAATAACACAATGGATTTATCATGGTTCGACCCTTCCCACATGGAAGTCCTACGTCCAGTCCCCAAGTAGCCTCTTGAGATTTTACTAACCAAGGGTACAGTGCCCCTCAAGGACAATACAACACTCAGCACCCCAGCTGGTCTTCTTCTCTTTTCCGGGCAAGAAGGCATCCCACTTCTTTTACAGGTCAAGAAGCCAACCTCCTGGTACAAACCCCAATGCAGTTCTGCTAGACACAACCCCTAGCTAGGTTCTATACTGAGTACAGTCCCTCAGCTGGACATAAATCTTTCTTTACACAAGAAAGAACAAAGCTAAGAGTTGGAACAAATGAAAACCAACTAAAAGAAACTCTCAGCGAGAAGATTATCTCCCCCAGATTACAGGATGCACATAGAGAGAGTGAAGAGAGGAGAAGGAGCTTGAAGTTGGAAGGCTTCAGAAGCTTGAACACTTCTTCTTCTTGGGCTCAGGCTCTTTCTCTCTTTTCCTTTGAGTGTATGCGGAGTTTTTGGTTCTTCACTGGATGTATGAACGCGGCATTGTTGATTGTGCAATTTTGTTGTCCAGAGTTCGTTGCACACGTCAAATGCTCACCTTCTCTAAACTGTCTCACTCACGAATCTAAAATCACAAAAATGAACTAGCAAAGTGGTGAGAACAGGTCATATCCACGGAGAGGCAGAATAGAATTTGATTTAAACTACTTTAACTTGAAATCATTCTAACGAACACTTTTTCACCAAAATAACACTGCATTAGGATCAATTCTGAAAACATCTCTAATCAAATCCCTCACAACTCGATAGATCAAACATAATGAAAGAGCGAGTTGAATTAAAATTTAAGACACCTTATATCACTGTACCCTCACAGCTCGAGGGATGAATTAGTAAGAAAAATAGTAAACGAAATTTAAAGTGTAACGTCAAACTTTTGAGATATCAAATGCTCTCTTCACTTCCCCCTTCAGCAGTAAGACGAAAAGCAAAATGCCAACTCATAACAGCATCCGAATTGAAGAAGAAATGGACAAAGCAATTAGACCAAGCAAATCAGAAGAATTGAAATAAAATGTCAATGCCACTGGATTGAACTCTCCAAAATAGAAGATTTAGAAATAAACAGATGTATTGAATTGAATTATCTATGCACATAAGAAATGAAAAAAATTCACACAGAAGAAATAAGAAATAAAATGCCACTGGATCAAACTATGCTAAGCACATAAGAAAGTAAAGAACTATTAAAGGAAAGTTGATCCGAACAACCCCTGCATCGAACTCACTCAATCCAAAAGCAACAAAGAGAAGTAGAAATCTAAAAAAAAGAAATGCTCAAACCTCCCGTATGCCAAATCCCAGCCCAAAACCTCACAGAATTGAGGAAAGGAGGAAGAACAGAAACTAAAATTAAAATCCTAAAGCATCGAACCACCCAACTCCCTTCCCTGCTCTACTGCTTTAACAGAACTGAAACTTGAAACAAAAGAACTAAAAAAAAGAAAATATGATGAATCAGAGAAAACAGCAAGAACGAAATCCCATTAATTCTGCACTCAAAACTCCCAACAACACTGAACTGAAGAGATGCTAAGAAGAACAAATGACAGAAGAAAAGATCCCCAAAGTATGGACTGGCCAAACCCCTGCGCTCTGGAAGAACAGGAAAGGAACTAAAAATTTCTAAGAAATCAAACTCCCAAAGAGTCGAACTGGAGAACTGGAGTCTCCCTCCCCTCTAAACTGCTGAAAGAAGAAAAATACATGAAAAATGGCAACTAAAAATCCTAAAATTTCTAACCAGAGAGCCCCCTGGAAAGAGGACCTCGGGTCCTTTTATAGATGCCTGGGGGCCTCCCGGATCACCAACGCACCAGGATCGCCAGCTCTGCTCCACCGGGATCGCCAGCGTTGCTCGGCCTCCAGCTCAGCACGGGCTGCACACGGATTCTGCACACCACCTAGCCACATCGCACAACACTCCGGTGCCTTCCTGATTTGCCTCCGTCGGATCTGCATGCCCCCATCGCCAGCTAGAGATCCGGCGGCCCAACAGCACCATCTCCGCACCCTGGCCACCACCTCAGCGCGCCCTGCACCAGTACACCTCCGCCCAGCAATTTGACAGCCCAGCTCAGCCACACTAGATCTGGCGCCGCCCGCCCCCCCATCCACTTGCACAACCGGCCAGAGCTCCCAGCGCCATCTCTGGTTCACACAAACCGCCTCCATCGCCTCCAGATCCGCTGGTGCACCCAAATCCCCTTGGACCCGAGCTCTGCCAAATCGCCCCGGGGCTCCTCTGCAAGCTTCACGAGGCTTCCACCTGCTTCCTGGAAAGAAAAGTAATAAGATTTTAATCGGATTAGATGGGATTGGGTAGGGTAAAAGGTTGTTATTAAAATATTTTTATTTGTTTATTGAAATTGGGAGGGTATGTGTCATGATATATTGGGTGAATGTTATTTATTTAAAATCAAATTTATTTACACACTAATATTTACAAGAATTAAAAGATTTTTAAAGTGATAATAAAACTAAAAATTATTTATATACAATGTACAGAAACATTTTTATTTAGTAAACTATTCAAAATTCATTGATTTTATTAAATGAGAATTTAACTATGTGTTCAACTCGAGAATTTAACTAATATGCTTGAAAACTTATTAATGGATGAAAATGAGATTAATATCAAATTGCATACTATTTACAGACAAATGATGTCTAAAATCAACTGTATGTATGAATTTAACACGAAAAATTATGAGTTATCAATGTACACTCTTTTTAAGATCTTCAGGAAAAGCTCTTGTCTGTTCTTCAGCCATGCTTCATCTTTATACGAGTAATTTGAACAAATCCGTTGAGGAGATCCGTTGGAGTTCTAGTCGTTGCTCATCTTCTCTTTCTTCTGATATTTTGTGGTCTACGAGGTTTGCAAGCATAGAAGAAAATGTTTAGATAAAAGAGTGTTTCTATCAAAAAGACTCATACCTCTATGTTTCCTGTTGCCACCCAGAAGTAGTAAGTAATCCCCTTTTTTGTTGGCAGGAAAAAAGAGATCTAGAGAGATAAGCAAAAAGATCTCCTGTCAGAAAGTTATTTGACTTTTCACTAGATGTCAAAACATTTTAAAATATAAAGGAAATATATGTTTAAGTGAAATCCATGTTGAAATCCATGTTTTACAAGCGAATCCATGTTTTACAAGTGAATCCATGTTTCACTTATGAAATCTATGTGAGAAGCAAATCCATGTGAGAGCAAATCCATGTGAGAGCAAATCTATGTGAAAGCAAATCCATGTGAAAGTCACTTATCAAATCCTTATGAGAGTGAATCCTTATGAGAGCGAATCCTTATGAGAGCGAATCGATGTGAGAGTTACTTATCGAATCCTTATGAGAGCGAATCGTTATGAGAGCGAATCGATGTGAGAGTCACTTATCGAATCCTTATGATAGCGAATCTTATGAGAGTGAATCGATGTGAGAGCGAATCCTTATGAGAGTGAATCCTTATGACATTGTGAATTGAGATCGATGTATACTGAATGGACATCGATTTATCTTTTTTTAGTACAAATCACACGGGAATAATGCCATAAATTTATATTTATTAGAAAACATGATATTTAATTTATTATTAGTAAAATATGGTATTAAATATATTTAATATTTAATTAATCACACAAATGTATATTTATTAAGAAAACATGGTATTAATAATTTTAATAATATTTAGTTAATCATAAATTTTGTTATCATCAAAATATAAGGGTAAAATATAGGAGTGGTTCAACAATCTCTCCCTCTTTGGTGATGACAAAATTTATGAGAATTTTTTGACCAAATACTTAAAGCATAGAAAAATACAAAAAATTCATAGATAATACATACCATGCATACTCTCCCCCTTTTTGTCACTAACCAAAAAGGAAGGATCTACCATACATTCTCTCCCCTTTGTGAAAATTTCTTACCATTGAGGGGTTCAACAATAATTGACATAATGAATAACTCCCCTTTAGTCTGTGCTCCCCCTGAATGAGAGACTCCACCTGAATGAGACTTGCAAATATTGTTAGTAATATTATAATTTTTAAAAATAAATAGGTGACTACTCCCTCTTCAAATATGAGTTGGATGAAGAGCTGGCACTCATTAGTGCCTTGATTATCCTTTGTTCCTGATGCTTCAAAGCTATCCTGCAAATAAACTACTCAGCATTAGGTACCCAAATCTTTTTGGGTCCTTGATAGTTAGATGAATAAAAATGTCCTTTCGAGATCCATATTAGGTGCCTTGTTGTGCAGATGTTTACTGTATGTTCTAATTTATTGCAATGAGAACAACAATGAATATAATCTATTTTACAGTTCTTGTTGTTTTTATGATGTCTATTTAGAACACAATTTTTAGAAATCTTTTCCTTTACGGAACCTTTTTCTAAGGCATCTTGGTTTCTTTTACAAATTTTGGTAATGGATCTTTTTCAAGAATTATAACTTGTTTTCCTTTTTCAGGAGGTTTGTATCCAAGACCTTGTTTATTATTTTCAGATTTTGATCATTTTAAGCATAGGGTTAAATATGTTTTCCCTTTAGTTAATTTTCTAACTGATTCTTTTAAATAAAGATTTTCTTCAGTTAGAGTTTTTAATTCTTCTTCTAACTCTGACTTTTCATTGTTTTTCCTTTTTAATTCTTCATTCAAAAAAAATGTTATCTTTACTGTCCTTCAATTATTTTTCTAGTTGCTCCAATTCGGATTTAAGATCAGAATTGGTGTTTTCAAAGCAATAGTGTTGTTTTTTAGATTTTTTAATTCTTTTACAACATCATTATGTTTTTCATATAGTTCATTAAAGAATTCTTCTAAGTCTTCCGACTCTGACCCTGAATCAGTGCATGAATCAAAAATGAGTCAGAATGTACCTCATCGAGTCCTACCATGAGGGCTAGACTTACATGTTCCTTTTCAGAATCTGAGCTTGATGATTCTGAGGTTGTGGCATCTTCATTTTCCCAAGCAGCAGCCATGACTTTTCTTCTAAATTCTTGTGATGCTTCTTAAATTTTTCTGGTTGACCAATCTTTTTAGTTTAGGACAATCTGGTCTTAGATGTCCAGGTTTCTGCATTCATAGCAAACTGGTTCTTTCTCCTTCTTCTCTTTCTTTTGGATCCTTCTCGATCCATTTTTCTTCTTCTTGGGATCTTTTGAAGTTTGGATAGAACTTCATCTACATCACTTTCTTCAGAACTGCATCTTTTGAACTGAAGAAGAGGTGGAAGGAGTAGCTGCAACTTTAAGAGCATTATGAGTTTTATCTAGGAAGAGCTTTCAGATAGCAGCTCCATATTAATTTCATGTGCCATGAGAGAACCTATTAGTTATCAATAGAAAGTTTGGTTAAATTATGGGCTTCTTCAATAGTAGTTACTTTAGGTGTCCATGAAAGAGTTAAAGACCTAAGTATCTTTCTAATGGTTTCCTCATTAGAAAGAGTTTTACCAAGAGAATTTAAACCTACTACTATGCTTGAAAATCTATTATACGTGGTAGTAATGTTTCGTTTGGAAACATTTTAAATTGTTCGTATTGTGAAACAAGAATATCTATCCTAGTTTGTTTCACTTTATCTGTTCCTTCATAAGTTATCTTTAGTTTATCCCACATTTTTTGCAGATTTACTTACAGAAATTCTACTAAATTCTTTTTTGGATAAAGCACAACATAAATAGTTCTTAGCTTTAAAGTTTAGAAATAATTTATTCTTATCACTGTTGTAATGACAGTAGTACCTTCAGCAGGAACACAACAAAATCACCTACCTCTATTACCTGCCACAGATCAAAGTCTGTGCCTCGAATGAAACCATTCCATTCTCATTTTTTAGTATTTGTAGTCTTCTCCATCAAGAATGGAGGTCTGATGACTGATTGACCTTCAGAAAATCCTTGGCTGCCATGGATCTTATCTAAGATCGTTGGATCTTCTTGATTGATCAGAGAACCTTGCTCTGATACCACTTGTTGGCCCTTTTGGAACGACAACAAGCTAACCTAGAGGGGGGGGGTGAATGGATTTTTCTGAAATCTGAAACAAAAACTTAACACAGAAAATCATAACTTGAAAGTTTGGTTAGTTTAGTGTGATAAAGAGTAGCAGTGCGGAAGTAAATAAACAATCACACAAATAACATAAGGGATTTATCCTGGTTCGGCACTTCCCACATGGAAGTCCTACGTCCAGTCCCCAAGCAACATCTTGGGATTTTACTAACCAAGGGTACAGTCCCCCTCAAGGACAATACAACACCCAGCACCTCAACTGGTCTTCATCTCTTTCCCGGGCAAGAAGGCAACCCACTTCTTTTACAGGTCAAGAAGCCAACCTCCTGGTACAAACCCTAGTGCGGTTCTACTAGACACAAACCCCTAGCTAGGTTCTACACTGAGTACAGTCCCTCAGCTGGACATAAATCTTTCTTTAGAAAAGAAAGAACAAAGCTAAGAGTTGGAACAGATGAAAACCAACTAAAAGAAACTCTCAGCGAGAAGACTCTCTCCCCCAGATTACATGATGCACACAGAGAGAGTGAAGAGAGGAGAATGAGCTTGAAGTTGGAAGGCTTCAGATGCTTGAACACTTCTTCTTCTTGGGCTCGGGCTCTTTCTCTCTTTTCCTTTGAGTGTATGTGGAGTTTTTGGTTCTTCACTAGATGTACACTCTTTTTAAGATTTTCAGGAAAAGCTCTTGTCATGTCTTGTTCTTCAACCATGCTTCATCTTTTATATGAACAATTTGAACAAATCCGTTGAGGAGATCCGTTGGAGTTCTAGCCGTTGCTCATCTTCTCTTTCTTCTGATATTTTGTGGTCTACGAGATCTGCAAGTATAGAGAAAGTGTTTAGATAAAAGAGTATTTCTGTCAAAAAGGCTCATACCTCTATGTTTCCTGTTGCCACCTAAAAGTAGTAAATAATCCCATTTTTTGTTGGCAGTAAAAAGAGATCTAGAGAGATAAGCAAAAAGATCTCATGTCAGAAAGATATTTGACTTTTCACTAGATGCCAAATATTTTAAAATATAAATGAAATCTATGTTTAAGTGAAATCCATGTTAAAATCCATGTTTTACAAGCGAATCCATATTTTACAAGTGAATCCATGTTTCACTTATGAAATCCATGTGAGAAGCAAATCCATGTGAGAGCAAATCCATGTAAGAGCAAATCCATGTGAAAGTCACTTATCAAATCCTTATGAGAGTGAATCCTTATGAGAGCGAATCCTATGAGAGCGAATCGATGTGAGAGTCACTTATCGAATCCTTATGAGAGCGAATCCTTATGAGAGCGAATCGATATGAGAGCGAATCGATGTGAGAGTCACTTATCGAATCCTTATGAGAGCGAATCGTTATGAGAGCGAATCGATGTGAGAGTCACTTATCGAATACTTATGAGAGCGAATCTTTATGAGAGCGAATCGATGTGAGAGTCACTTATCGAATCCTTATGAGAGCGAATCGTTAT
The DNA here is from genome assembly GCA_014218235.1 of Colocasia esculenta. NCBI lineage: Eukaryota > Viridiplantae > Streptophyta > Magnoliopsida > Alismatales > Araceae > Colocasia > Colocasia esculenta. The sequence goes on along the minus strand of CM024765.1, from coordinate 79,542,865 downwards.
GAGAGCGAATCGATGTGAGAGTCACTTATCGAATCCTTATGAGAGCGAATCGATGTGAGAGCGTATCCTTATGAGAGTGAATCCTTATGACACTTTGTGAACTGAGATCGATGTGTACTGAATAGACATCGATTTATCTTTTTTAGTGCAAATCACACGACAATAATGCCATAAATTTATATTTATTAGAAAAACATGATATTTAATTTATTATTAGTAAAATATGGTATTAAATATGTTTAATATTTAATTAATCACATAAATTCATTGTATTAAATATATTTAATATTTAATTAATCACACAAATTTATATTTATTAAGAAAAATATGATATTAAATATTTTTAATAATATTTAATTAATCATAAATTTTGTTATCATCAAATATAAGAGTAAAATATAGGTGTAGTTCAACAGTAAACACCAATTATAGGAGGTACCCAGGCAACTGGAATAGGGGTGGCGACAGCAGCATTAGAGGATATGACATCACTATTGGAGAGGTTTCTATATCTTCGACCACCGACATTTTTTGACGACTATGATCCAGATAAGGCAGAGAGTTGGGTCTACGAGTTTGAGCGTACTTTCGAGACCATGGACTGTGCAGAGCAGGATTAGGTAAAACTGACAGTGTATCAGCTAAAAGGTCAGCAAATGAGTGGTGGAGAGCGCAGAGGTAGACACATTTCTCAAGGTAGAGACTAGATCAGATTTCTTATGAGCAGTTTTTAGAGGTCTTCCACGACGAGTGCTTCTCAGACTACGCCCGTCGTAAGTGAAGAGATCAGTTCCATGAGCTGATACATGGAGAGATGATTGTTGCCCAGTACCATCAAAGGTTCATCCCACTGTTGAGGCATGTTCCCCATGTAGCAGGTAGGGAGGAGATATGTGCAGAGTGCTTCATGGTAGCACTGAGGCCAAAGTTGAGGTGTGGAATGCCCTTCCATTTGGGTGACACCTTGGCAGTTGCCGTAGCCAAGGATACCGCCTTAGAGAGAGAGTCTGGTCACCAACTGCAACAACAGGGAGGAGTCCCCATTAGATCTACTCCGTACTAGTGTACCTCTCGTAGTGGGAGTAGCGCGACATCTTCCACCTCTTCGGGCATGGGCAACTCTAGCTTGTGCTCGAGGTTCAGGCGGTTGTCCACTCATGGGGGTTGACGGTATCGGCAACATCATCAGAGGTGTCAGCAAGAGATAGTGGAGCAGTCAGTCTAGCCTGGAGCTGAGTATAGTCAACATGAGGTGATATGTTATAGTTGTGATTAGCCCAGACATTATAAGAGGAAGTGTCCGATGGGGAGAGGATAGCAGCAGCAGTCGCAGCTAGTTCAAACACAGTCCACCCAACAGGCACCGCTAACCCCACTTTTAACCCTTTACGAAAGGAGGCCTTAATAATGGACGTTCCCTTGTACTTTTCGGGTAATTGGTAAAATACTCTTCGTTAGGGCTGCAAACGGGTCAGGTTCGGAATCGGAAACACAGATTCCGATAACCAAAATATAGTTCTGATTCCGATAAAAGCGAAATGATTAATTCCGATTCCGATAATATTACCGGAACCAAAATTTCGATAAGGTAAGGTGTTTACCATGATTTTATCTTTTGAATATATGGATAATTTATCGGAATAACTGATATCGATTCCGATTATTTTTCAATTCTGATTCCGATTCCGATAGCTTATCGGAATATCCGATAAACTATCGGTATCATTTTTCAATTCTGAATCCGATAATTTTTATCGTAATCGGGTCGAAATATCGGGTTCTGTTTACACCCCTACTCTTCATTTATCCAAAATACCCTTTTAATATGTAAAGAATAGTTTTTTATAATTATATCCCGAGATTTGTTTTTAATTTTGTTATATCCCCGACCATATCTTGCGCCCCCGATCTCCGCCATTCCCGGTACCTTCCCGCCGATCCTTCCAGCGGAACGAGCTCACTTGTCTCCCGCCCCGTGTTGTTGCTCCCTCCAATTCCATAGACCATCTGCCTTCTGTCGGCCGGAGATGCCCCTGGCGGTAGGATTTGGCCGACCCATCGGCTCCTTTTCGCACATCCACCGACTGAATCCGAGCTTCTCCAGTGACCGCCCTCTCGTTCAACCTGGGGTCGCATTGAGTCCCGGTGGGTTCCCCGTTAGGAGGTTGCAGGAATTCCTTCGGAGGTCCGCCTCCGTCGCCGGATCCGGTGCGGAATTCTCGGGTAAGGTCCCTTGGATGTTTCTTCTCTGCTTGGGCTCCGCCTGGTTTCTAGTGTTCTTGCTATGGCGTTCTTATGATCTGGGTAACATTTCTTCCAGTTATTTTTTTATTATTATAGAGACTAGATTGTTGACTTGTTTTCTGATTATTATTATTATTATTATTATTGCATTGTTTTGGTGATCAGCTGTTTGTGTTACTTGAGGAATTATGCAGAACTGTTCGTGGGTCTTGAAAAGAAGAAGAAGAGGCGAAGTGTGGCCGGCATAGACCAAGATGAGTTGGTTGATCCAGCAATGTTAGCCGACCCGGACAGTGCCTTCTGCGAGTTTAACGGCGTCCAGATACATCACAAGGTGTGCCACTACGAAGAGGTGGAGGTGGGTCAGACGTTGCAAAGTGAGACACTTTCTCCATATGCTGATAGCAACACTGTTAAAGTTGGTCTCCCCATGGTGCTGTTACATGGTTTTGGAGCATCGGTTTTCTCATGGGGTCGGGTTATGAAGCCTTTGGCACGTCTTATCGGCTCCAAGGTTCTGGCTTTTGATAGGCCTGCTTTTGGGCTGACCTCAAGGTCTGATTTTTCTGGAAGGAGTTCCGCAAGAGAGGATACAACTCCATTAAATCCGTATTCGATGGCCTTCTCTGTGCTAGCTACCTTGTCCTTTATGGATATGCTGGGTTCCGAGAAGGTGATTCTTATGGGGTATGTGAGGTGTCTCTAGTTTTATTACTCAGATCGTTAAGTTAGCATAGGGCCTTCTTCCTGGAACTTCCAATATTTCCGACAGCTGAAATGTACTGTGTCTCGAATAAAAACTGGGTTCTCAGGCACTCAGCTGGTTGCCTTGTATCCGTCGATGCTTACTTTGAAGCTCCTGAAAGAATTGCTGCTATAATCCTCGTGGCACCAGCCATTGTTGCTCCATTTATGCAACGTAACATGAAGAAAGAAAGTGAAAAGGGAAAAGGACTGCAGAATGAAGATGGAAGATCTACTACAAATATTCAATGGAATCCGTTTATTGTGATCTGGAGATTATTGTCCAGGTTAGCTGCTGTCATTGCACAGGCAGCAATGCGCATAATTAAAGGAATGAAAGATATGATTGGATCTTTAAGGAGAAATATCTTAACAGCCATGCTGCGATCAACAATATCTATAATTCTGGTGAGTATGATACTTCCGAGAACTACATATATTTTCTTGTAAACTGAAACATCCACGAAACTAAGCAACTCTCAATTTTCTGGTATTTGGAAAATTTTCTCTTCTGATTTCGTTTGTTTTGGTGGAATATGTCCTGAAGCACCATGATGATAAATCTAAATATCCAGTTCATCTCTGTATGGTTTTAGAGCAGGTTTTATCTTAACTGTGAAAGGAACAAGGACTTGGCTTTTTGAAGGTAAAAGCTATTAAATAGTAAAACTTATGAAAACAAAATCATGATTTTATCTGAATCAATGTGTTTGTTTTTTTTAATTCATCTATCAACTTTTATGGCCCTTTCTTGTCAGGACAAGCTTCAAGAACTTGAATTAGGCATGCAATTGAGTTGTCATTGGCAGCATAGAACATAAAAAAGCACATCAGTTGATATTGCAATAATAGCCATGATGGACAGCAAGCATCCTAGGTATTTAGTTCAAGTAATGTGAAATAATGCCCTGCAATAAGAAGCAGATTATGATGCTCATATACAAAATATACATGAATGAACTTGATTTAGACCTAGATATACAAGTTTTGTTTTCTGCATAATGTGATCTCCCCATATTCATTTGCATCTTTCTGTGAACATTGGCATTCCATCCGTCCAATGTGGCTTATGTCTTGTTTATAGGTACGAATGCTCTTAGACAAGTTTGGCGTGGTGGCAATTCGGAATGCTTGGTGTGATCGAGACCAAGTCACTGACCATGTCATACATGGATATACAAAGGTGACTTTGTAAAATTATAGATTCATGTGAAGCAAAAATGCGGTATCTTATTGCTCATATTTTATGATTATCAAGCAGCCTCTAAAGACTAAAGGTTGGGAGGTGGCTCTCCTAGAATACACTTTGGCTATGCTTACAAACTCAGCTTCTGAATCAAAACCACCATTAACGAGAAGACTAGCTGAGATATCATGCCCTGGTATAAACATTTCTTCAATATGCGCTTTTTTCAAGATCATGGAACTGCTTAAGTTACTGCAATTTTGTTTTGAAATAGTGCGTTGCATATTTCTTGTGGAACTTCATTAATTATATTTGTCGTTCCTTGAAATGTAAGGAATGTTAGGAAATGTATTTTGGCTGGTTTTACAGGGTTGCAAATGGGATGAAAATGAATAACTGATCCACGCCTTCTTTGTTGATGTGGCATCTCTATGACCTGGTTCCCGCACTTACATTTCACTTTATACCCCTTTCTGTCTGTATTCTGTTAGCAATCTCATGAGGAGATAGTTAGAACACTGAAGAACAGGGAAAAACCAGAGGAAGACGGAGAGAAGAAAATGGGTTGAAAAGCGATCGGATCACACTCGGTCTCCCATGCCTCTTTATATAATGATAATACGTTACAATGGGTGTGTGACCTGCCATTACAGAGGTGTGAAGACAACTGGCAGCACAGCAAATAATGGAAAAGAATATTCTCTGTACAGAGCGTCAGAGCCGTTGCAACAGATGCCGACTCATTTGAATGAAGCCAAAATTAGAGTGCCTCGACAGAGATCCACACATTCTCAACCTGTTACTCCGGAAAAGTCATTGGTAACACAAGCAGGATAGTGGGGGCGCGGAGGGGTCCGCACCCCCGAGGGTTGCGGGCCCCTCCGGGCCTGGTATCTGCGGATGGCCGCCGTCCGCGCTGGCACAGCCGCGTGGACGGGCGGCAAGCAACACTCTAACGAAAAACAGCCTTTACGTCAATCCTACTATATTTGTGGATCATATTCAATAATGTGTCGTTAAGTTCATAGTGCAACCTGTCATTCCTCTTCTGAGCCATAATATATTTAGTTAACCATGCCACTAATGTGTTACATGCGGAGGTAACAATCTACTGACTCATGGTGTCATTTGCTGATTGTCTAGTGCTTATTGTTACTGGTGACACCGATAGACTTGTTCCTTCTTGGAATGCCAAGCGTCTAGCTTCAGCCATACCTGGTTCCACATTTGAAGTAATTAAGAACTGTGGGCATGTACCTCATGAAGAAAAGGTGGAAGAGTTCTTATTGGTCGTCAAAAGGTTTCTACAGAGAACCTTTGGAGGATCAGAGGAGGCAGCATTTGCAAGCAACTCCTAGGTATGCTGTTAAGTGTTAAGTGCAGAAACATATAAGAAAACTATAAGATACCTTTAGTGTTACATTACCAATTTATCATATAGACAGAAACCTGAAGCCATTATTCTGAAGATATCTCATTTTGTATAGCATGTAACTTTGTTTACTGAACATATCAGAATGGAAGACTTGGCCAAAGGATGAGGTTTCCTACTTCATGCCCCTCCTGAAATGTATGGACCCGATACAAATCATTGCTAGATCACGGCACCAGCAGCTAAAGGCTTTAACAAGTCCAGACATAGTTACATTGTTCTCCATTTCTCCCAAATTTTGATAAACTTGTATAGCACTTTGAACTAATCTAGAAAGCTGATTTAGCAAAGCCAGCACTGGCGGTGATTTTGTTGATGGAGGCAGTTGTTTTGCAGTGGTCATACCCGGCTACAGATGATGGTGGCTTTATATTTTCCGCACAAACATGCAAATGGGGCTCGAGAATCTAACGAGCATATCTGCTCCCTCTAGAAGGCATCACAAAATATTTGTGGAGCTAATTTAAGGCCAGGAGAGATGATTAATTCTATGTTTCTTTCCTGAAAGCTGTATTCCAGATACCCTCTCTCAATATCTATGTATCAAGTCTCTTGTTTGAAAGAAATCTCTATATCAAGACATGCCGTTATGTGCTTTTATTTGTGCATGTGTATATTAGTGGACTCGGAACCGAATACGTAAGTGACACTCCCAACTTTGTTTTCCTAGGTTTTTACCCACACAACTTTCTGTGGAGGGGTAGAGCTGGCCTGACCCACTGAGGTAGGAGAATAGAAGTAATTTTGTTTTCCTAGGTTTTTACCCACACAACTTTTTTAAACTTAAAAAAAAAAAATCCCACCACCCCCTTGTATTGACCCAGCACCCTCCTGCGGGGGGCCGAGAGGATCCCAACTGAGTTAAAATAAAAAAAATCCACCCCACCCCTTGTACTGACCCAGCCCCCTCCTGCAGGGGGCTGAGAGGATCACAACTTAGGAGAATAGAGGCAGCAGTCATCGCCCCACTTCTTGTTGGAGGCCCACGTTGAAGGAAGGGCATGTGCTTCGCCCATCAAAGCCTAGTCTCCCCGGCCCTTAAGCCATTGACATCCAACCCAGAGCAGGTGGAAGTAGCTCTCGGACTTGTCGTCTCCAAATGACTTTTTTTTGCCAAGATCGAGTCCTCGTTCCCTTGATCCATAGTAAAGCTCACCACTCTGCCATAAATAGCATGGCCATGCTCGCAATTAGGCACACCCCTATAGTGTTAGGATAGGGTCTCGTCTATCGTTCGACATGTCCTTGCCCCATCGAGAGATGATCACTCCGCCTACCCAGTATGCCCTCTCTCATCTAAAGACCAACCTTTGCAGCATAGCCCTAGCTATGCCTCAAGGGTACAGTTAGATGGCCCTCCATCCTTTGTCTAAGACTATGTCGGTGCGACATGTGCCCCCAACTATCCTTAACGGCCCAGCTGCAAAAGTAGGGGAGGGGGAATAGGCATGGAGGACCCTCAACACATGCTTAAAAGAGGATGAATAACACTTGCACATATGAGCACCCTATCTATTTCCTCTTCTTAATTTTTGTTCCGATCAGTACCCTAACTTGAGTATCAGAGAATTTTCTTCTGAGATCATTCTCAAGGCTCTCTGACTGGTCTCATTGGCTATAGGTGTGAGGGTTTGTTTGATAACCCTTAATACATGTCTGTTGTCTGAAGCATTAGACATTGGACTTTTAGACCGTTTGATAAAACTTCTTAATCTACATTTAAAAATATATCTACTGTAACGTCGCACATTTTTTGGATCCTTGTGGATCTTGTGTTCAGTGCTTGTGAGGCCAATGTGTGGCCAATGTGACTTGTGTTCGGTGTGCACGTGCGTTTTTGGGGCTTACTGGGCCGATAGTTTGGGCCTACAGCACCCCAGGGTTCTCTGTCTGTGATCGCGACAGCAGGGAACGCGACACTCTTGCCCGTCGCGTTCTTGTTGCCGCTTTGTGGCACTGATTGTCTGCATGTGCGCCACGTGTTGGGTGCTGGGCGACCTGTAGACGTCAGCTGATGGGAAGGCGACGCTTAGCTCCGTCGCGATTAGGTCGCGACGCGACGATGCGTCGCGATTTCAACCGTCGAGGGTTTTTAAATAACCCTGCCCAGGCAGAACTACAACAAGTTCTGCTCGGCCAGGGGGAGAGGTCGTGCGGGTTTCTTGGAGGATTTCGGCGTAGAAGCTCGCGGGCTGGCGTGTTCTCGCCGCGGTAAGCTCGCGTGAAGCAGAAGAAATGCAGAGGGATCGCCGTACTGCGCGTTCTTCGCGAAGGTAGGGTGACTCCTCCTGTTTTTTGGGCTGAGGATTGCGTAGGAAAGCGGTTTGATCAGTTATTTACTTTCCTAACAATAGATACCATGATTAGGGATTCACAAAAGCATGAAAAACATGAATTAAGGGTGGTTTGCATGGTATAGAATGGTAATCCGTGGAGAGGATCCCGGATTAGGGTTCCTGCCTATGAAGGCGACGGAACCCCCTGTCGCGATCTGAACGCGACAGGTCGACCTGTCGCGTTTAGGTGGGGAACGCGACATGTTGGTACGTCGCGTTCATGTGATGAACGCGCCGTATCGGGCTGTCGCGTTCTGAAGGCAACATAGGCCCATGTCGCGACCACAGCCGAGTGGTCTGAATGTGCATGACTTATGTGACGTAATTATCCGATTGTTATTATTCGATGTATTTGGTAATATTGTGTGGTGCATTGGCACCCATGGCGCTCTGGGAGCGCATGTTTACGACGCTAGCGTGTTGGTTACGTAGCTAGCTAGTGGTTTGTGTGTTGGCGTGGTATGCACGCGAGTTGCACTATGTTCACGTGTTGTGGACAGTCGGTACTCGTGAATAATGTCGGATTTCACGTGGTTTGTGCGGTGTGCACGTGGTTTTGTGTGCGTGGCAGGTAGTACGACGCCTACCGTGGTTACCTCTCCAGTTGGGTGCCCCAGGTTCTCTGTGAGCCAGGCTGTTAGTTCGGGGCTTGTCCCGGTACTTGTGTTGTACCGTCGAGGTCTGTGTCGTCTGTCCTGGACACCCTCACTCCTTTGTTTGAGTTGTAATCCGGCTGAGGGAAAGACGACAGTGGGACAGTGACTCTTGTGTTTGTTTTTAGTCACTTGTAGCGTACTCTTAGTTGGGGGTACAGACACCGGTAGTCGACACTGGTCTTCAGCTAGTCCTTTCCAGTGCCTCACTCTAGGGTGCTCCGGCCAGAGACCCTAGAGGTGCCAGGCATGGGCCTGCAGTTGTGTACCTGCAGGAGTGGTGTTGAGTTGGTCTCCACAGTTGTTTGACTTTTCCACACGGAGCGGCAGCTGGACCTTTCATCCGTGGCTGCGAGACTGAGAGGTAGACCTGCGTTTGTTTGTCCGAGTCAGTTACTGGTGTCGCGAACCAGTTTACGTGGCTCGAGTGTGGCGGTCTCTACTTTAGTTCGTACACGTGATAGAGTTTTGCAATTTATTTATTTACTCTGTTTATTGTAGTCGGCAAATGGTAAGTATATTTACTGCTTTAATATCCTGCGTGGTTGGGTTATAAATTGCTAGTGTAGTTTACTGCTTCCGTACTTGTGAATGGTTTGCTCGAGTTGGGGGAGTTCCCTACTAAGCCAGTGACTAGTGAGTCTCACCCCTACCCCCCCCCCCCCCCACAGACGAAGGCGAGGAGGAGTTTCGTTACCATCTTCCAATTCGGGGCCGCATCACAACGTGTTGGGCCAGCGCCTCCAACAGTGTAGTTTCTTTCCTCAGTTGTACTAGTTTACCTCGGGATATCCCCAGGCTCCTGTACTTTCTTGTACTTTTGTTGAAATTTGGCTATGTAAATCTTGTACATTATATATGAAATGGTGAATCATATATGTGATCAACTGTGTTCCTTTCTGTTTTTCACGGACTCGTGTATGGTATCTCTTGCGAGGCTACGACCTGTTCGCGGGAGGCGGACTCGGATCAAGTTCGTTAATGGTTTAACAGGCTTGAACGAGGCATTCCGTCACAGTTGGTATCAGAGCGAGGTCCGTGTAAATATAAAGGAACTGGGAAATTATATAGCCATATTTCTACATTTGTACACTGCTGGTAGCTGACTCTAGTTTTGTAATGACCGGTTTTGTTCGTAATTGATATATTATTTGTGCAGGAAGTTGAGATGGCTGATAGAAGGGATTGGGGTGGTGGTGGAGAGGACCCTGAAGAGTCCATCAGCGTATGATTGAGGGGATTTTAGAAAGCCTCACCGATATTCGGATGAGGATGGATCAGCAGGCACCGGTACCTCCAGCAGCAATACCACCAGTTGCTGGAATACCTGTGGCCCCTGTTGCACCACCGCCAAGGGTGGAGGTACCCTATGTAGCACCTGTACCACCACCAGTAGTAGAAGAGCTGGTGATGCAAGTTGAAAAGTTTCTGAGGTTGCAGCCGCTCACTTATACAGGAGGGCCGAATCCAGATACTGCAGAGCACTGGATTCATGAGATTGAAAGGGTCTTTACGACCATGAGGTGTCCAGCAGTGGATAAAGTTGTGCTAGCCATATACCATTGAGAGGCTTTGCGCAGCAATGGTGGCGTCTGAAGATGCAGACCACCTTTGCAGGCAGGACATAGGAGGTTATCACCTGGCCGGAATTTCTCAAGGCATTTAATGACACATTCTTTCCACTTCAAGTGCAGCAGGCGAAAAGAGAGCAATTCCGGACACTTCAGCAAGGTAATACCTCAGTTTTAGAATATCAGATGCGATTTATGGCACTTAGCCGATATGCACCTTATGTAGTATCAGATAATGCTATGATGGTTGAATATTTTATTCGGAGTTTAAGAGAAGAGTTGCAGAATGCGGTGATACCGTTAATGTGTAGAACAGTTGAGGAGGCAGCCCAGAGAGTAGCTACACTTGAGAGGTCTATTCGGGCTCGTCAGGCAAGCGGGTCAGGTTCGGGTAGTTTTCGGCTACCCCAGCAGGCACAGGAGTTAGTAGGGAAAGGCTCCAGCAGGACCTTCTTCTTCAGGTTTTGGTAAATGGGGTCAGAAATTAAAGCAAGTATTCAAGGGTAAAGGAAGAGGAAGAGGGGGTCGTCAGCAGTTTCAGCAGGACGTGGTTATACGCCAGAGATAGAAGAGTCGCAGCAGAGTATTGCCAGGCAGCCCACTATTCCACCAGGTTACAGGTGTTATAATTGTAATCAGCCAGGACATTTGATCCGCAATTGTCCCTATCCGAGAGAATATGGGTATGGTAGAGGTGTTCAGCAGCAGCAGCAGTCCCAACAGTCTTTAGCAGGTCGTGGTGGAGGTGCACCGCAGCAGCGAGGTAGGGGCCGGGTTATGGCTATCACCCGTGCCCAGGCAGAGGCATCAAACATGATAGAAGGTATAATACCTATTTATGATTTTTCAGCTAGAGTTCTATTTGATTCAGGTGCTTCTCATTCTTTCATTTTCGAAGAATTTCTGGATTGTATGGCTCATCCTCTAGAAGAGAAGTCATGTGAATTAGTAGTGGAAGTTCCCTCAGGTGAGTTTATGCTCACCTCGTGTTACATAGATGAAGCTCTTGTTGTGGTTCAAGGAAATCAGATGCCGGGCGATTGTATGCTCTTCAGTTGTCTAATTATGATATCATTTTGGGTATGGATTGGTTAGAAGCTTATGGAGCTATGTTAGATTGCAGAAAGAAAAGAATCAAATTTTGTCACCCTAATGGTACAATGTTTGAATATCAAGGTATGCCCTCTCATACTTCTAAGTTTATAATTTCTGCAATTAAAGCTAGAAAATTAGTTAATGAAGGATGTGTAGCTTATTTAGCTGCTGTAAGTCTGGTTGAGGCTGATAAGTCAATAGAAGCAGTTCCTGTGGTTAGGGAATTTACAGATGTTTTTCCAGATGATTTGTCAGGTTTAGCTCCACACAGGGAGGTGGACTTTACCATTGAGTTGTTGCCAGGCACCATGCCGATCTCTAAAGCTCCATATCGGATGGTGCCGGCAGAACTTAAAGAATTGAAAAAGCAGTTAGAAGAATTGCTGGAAAAAGGGTTCATTAGGCCGAGTCACTTCCCATGGGGGGCGCCGGTGTTGTTTGTAAGAAAGAAAGATGGAAGTTTTAGAATGTGTATTGATTACAGAAAATGAATGAGGTGACCATAAAGAATAAGTACCCGTTACCTAGAATTGATGATCTGTTTGATCAGTTGCAATCAACTAAGTATTTTCTAAAATTGATTTAAGGTCAGGGTACCACCAGTTGAGAATTAGAGAGGGTGATATTGATAAAACAGCATTTAGAACTCGATATGGTCACTATGAGTTTGTGGTTATGCCATTTGGGCTAACCAATACTCCTGCAGCTTTTATGGATCTGATGAACATGATTTTCATCCGTATTTGGACCAGTTCATTGTGGTCTTTATAGATGATATTCTGATTTACTCAGCATCTGAAGAGGAGCATGCGACGTATTTAAGATTTGCCTTGCAGCTATTAAGAGATAATCAGTTGTTCGCCAAATTCAGTAAGTGTGAATTTTGGCTAAAAGAGATTCAGTTCTTGGGTCATGTCATATCAGCTGAGGGAGTGGCAGTTGACCCAAGTAAAGTGGAGGCAGTGATGAAATGGGAGGTGCCTAAGACAATTACTGAAATTAGAAGCTTTTTGGGGTTAGCAGGCTATTATAGGCATTTCATTCAAGATTTTTCTAGGATTGCGGCACCCATGACTAGACTGACTAGAAAGGGTGTGCCATTTGTATGGTCTGGTGAATGTCAAAGAAGTTTCATGGAATTAAAGAAGAGGCTTACAACGGCACCAGTGTTGACATTACCGACAGGTAATGGTGGTTTTGTTGTATATACTGATGCATCTAGAAGAGGACTTGGCGCAGTGCTAATGCAGCATAGCAAGGTAATAGTTTATGCGTCCAGGCAATTGAAACCAGTAAAAAGAGAATTACCCCACTCATGATTTAGAGCTAGCAGCAGTTGTGTTTGCCTTAAAGATATGGAGGCATTATTTATATGGCGAGAGATTTGAAATTTTACAGATCATAAAAGTTTAAAGTATATCTTTTCCCAGAAAGACTTGAATCTCCGTCAGCGTAGATGGGTGGAGTATTTAAAAGATTATGATTTTAGTTTGGCTTACCATCCGGGTAAGGCCAATGTGGTGGCTGATGCTCTAAACAGAAAAGCATATTTAAGCCAAATGATGATCAAGGAATGGAAGTTGTATGAGGAAATAGTGGAGAACTCCCTGTATGTGCCAAGCAGTCAACGACGGGCAATATTAGCTAGTAGTGCTGTGGAGCCGTCACTGTATTGGCAAATTGTTGAGGCTCAGAGAGCGATGTAAATTTAGCTGAAATTGTAAAATGGAAGGAGTTGTTATGATGATAGCTGTGTGGTCAGACTCAGTGGCAGGTTATTTGTGCCAGCAGAAAGAGAAGTGAAAAAAGAGTATTAGAAGAGGCCCATAAATCCCGGTACACTATTCACCCCGGTAGTACCAAGATGTACCAGGATATGAAGAAACATTTTTGGTGGCCTCATATGAAAAAGGAAATAGCAGAATTTGTCTTAAGATGTGCAATTTGTCAACAAATCAAGGCAGAACATCAGAAGCCTGGAGATTTATTGCAACCATTACCCATTCCGTAATGGAAATGGGATGATATTGCTATAGACTTTATAGCAGGCTTGCCAAGGTAGTGGCAAGACATAATGGAATATGGGTATTTGTTGATAGACTAACCAATGTATGCAGGTTAATAGCAGTAAGTATGTCCTGGTCAGTGGACAGATTAGCAAAGATTTATGTTGATAGAATTATTCCACTGCATGGTATCCCGAAGTCTATTGTTTCTGATAGGGATCCCAGGTTTACTTCTGATTTTTGGAGGAGCTTGCAGAGAGTAGTTGGCACCGAGTTGAGATATAGCTCAGCTTACCACCCTCAAACAGATGGACAAACAGAGAGGACTATTCAGACAATTGAAGATAGTTGCGAGCATGTTGTTTAGTTTGGGGTGGTAGTTGGGAGTAGCATTTGGGTATGGTTGAATTTGCTTATAATAATAGTTATCATACTAGTCTCGGAATGACACCATATGAAGCGTTATATGGAAGGCCATGTAGAACACCATTGAATTGGCATGAAGTGGGAGAAAGGCAAATGGTAGGCCCTGAGTTGTTATAGCAAACTTCTGAAATGATAAAGTTTATTAAAGAAAAGTTGCAGACAGCTCAGAGCAGGCAAAAAAGTTATGCTGATAATCGAAGGAGACCACTTCAATTTGAAGTTGGAGACTTTGTCTTTCTGAGAGTTTCTCCTACTAAAGGTATTGTGTGGTTTGGTAAGAAAGGAAAGTTGAGTCCAAGGTATGTGGGACTCTTTCAAGTGTTAAGAAAATTAGAGAGACAACCTATAGACTTGATTTGCCAGCTGATTTTGCAGATGTTCATAATACTTTTCATGTTTCCATGTTAAGAAAGTGTATTGAAGACCCAGCTCAAATAATCAGTTATCAGGGTGGAGATTTGAGACCATATATGTCTATGCTAGAATATCCAGTGCAAATTACAAGCCATAAAACAAGGAAGCTAAGGAACAAAGAAATTGAGTTAGTTAAGGTCAGATGGGAAAATAGGCTGGGAGGTGAGGATACCTGGGAGCTAGCTGAGGAAATGGTTAATGGGTATCCTTACTTGTTTGAATAAAATTTTAAATCTTTTTAGATGATAGTATTTGTAATTATGTTTTAAAGTTGAATGTATTTGGAATGTATTATGGATTTCGAGGCCGAAATTTCTTTTTAGATGATAGTAATATAACGTGCGCATTTTTTGGATCCTTGTGGATCTTGTGTTCAGCGCTTGTGAGGCCAATGTGTGGCCAATGTGACTTGTGTTCGGTGTGCGCGTGCATTTTTGGGGCTTACTGGGCCGATAGTTTGGGCCTACAGCACCCCAGGGTTCTCTGTCTGTGATCGCGACAGCAGGGGATGTCACGTTTGAACGCGACACTCTTGCCCATCGCGTTCTTGTTGCAGCTTTGTGGAGCTGATCGTCTGCATGTGCACCACGTGTTGGGTGCTGGGCGACCTGTAACGTCAGCTGATGGGAAGGTGACACTTAGCTCCGTCGCGATTAGGTCGCGACGTGACGATGCGTCGCGATTTCAACCGTCGAGGGTTTTTAAATAACCCTGGCCAGGCATAACTGCAATGAGTTCTGCTCGGCCAGGGGGAGAGGTCGTGCGGGTTTCTTGGAGGATTTCGGCGTAGAAACTCGCGGGCTGGCGTGTTCACGCCGCGAGAAGCTCGCGTGAAGCGGAAGAAACGTCGAGGGATCGCCGTACTGCGCGTTCTTCGCGGAGGTAGGGTGACTCCTCCTGTTTTCTGGGCTGAGGATTGCGTAGGAAAGTGGTTTGATTAGTTATTTACTTTCCTAACAATAGATACCATGATTAGGGATTCACAAAAGCATGAAAAACATGAACTAAGGGTGGTTTGCATGGTATAGAATGGTAATCCGTGGAGAGGATCCCGGATTAGGGTTCCTGCCTATGAAGGCGACGGAATCCCCTGTCGCGATCTGAACGCGACAGGTCGACCCGTCGCGTTCAGGTGGGGAACGCGACATGTTGGTGTGTCGCGTTCATGTGATGAACGCGCCATATCGGGCCGTCGCGTTCTGAAGGCGACATAGGCCCATGTCGCGACCACAGCTGAGTGGTCTGAATGTGCATGACTTATGTGACGTAATTATCTGATTGTTATTATTCGATGTATTTGGTAATATTGTGTGGGCATTGGCACCCATGGCGCTCTGGAAGTGCATGTTTACAAGGCTAGCGTGTTGGTTACGTAGCTAGCTAGTGGTTTGTGTGTTGGCGTGGTATGCACGCGAGTTGCACTATGTTCATGTGTTGTGGACAGTCGATACTCGTGAATATTGTCAGATTTCACTTGGTTTGTGCTGTGAGCACGTGGTTTTGTGTGCGTGGCAGGTAGTACAACGCCTACCATGGTTACCTCTCTAGTTGGGTGCCCCAGGTTCTCTGTGAGCCAGGCTGTTAATTCGGGGCTTGTCCTGGTACTTGTGTGTACCGTCAAGGTCTGTGTCGTCTGTCTTGGACACCCTCACTCCTTTGTTTGAGTTGTACGTCCGGCTGAGGGAAAGATGACAGTGGGACAGTGACTCTTGTGTGTTTTTTAGTCACTTGTAGCGCGCTCTTAGTTGGGGGTACGGACACCGGTAGTCGACACTGGTCCCCAGCTAGTCCTTTCAGTGCCTCACTCTAGGGTGCTCCGGCCAGAGACCCTAGAGGTGCCAGGCATGGGCCTGCGGTTGTGTACCTGCAGGAGTGGTGTTGAGTTGGTCTCCACAGTTGTTTGACTTTTCCACGTGGAGCGGTAGCTGGACCTTTCGTCCGTGGCTTCGAGACTAAGAGGTAGAATTGTGTTTGTTTGTCCGAGTCAGTTACTGGTGTCGCGAACCAGTTTACGTGGCTCGAGTGTGCGGTCTCTACTTTAGCTCGTACACGTGATAGAGTTTTTCCGTTTATTTATTTACTCTGTTTATTATAGTCGGCAAATGGTAAGTATATTTACTGCTTTGATATCCTGCGTGGTTGGGTTATAAATTACTAGTGTAGTTTACTGCTTCTGTACTTGTGAATGGTTTGCTCGAGTTGGGGAGTTCCCTACTGAGCCAGTGACTAGTGAGGCTCACCCCTATCCCCCCCCCCCCCCCCCCCACAGACGAAGGCGAAGAGGAGGTTTCGTTACCATCTTCCAATTCGGGGCCGCGTCACAGCGGTGTTGGGCCAGCGCCTCCAACAGTGTAGTTTCTTTCCTCAGTTGTACTAGTTTACCTCGGGGTATGCCCCAGGCTCCTGTACTTTCTTGTACTTTTGTTGAAATTTGGCTATGTAAATCTTGTACATTATATATGAAATGGTGAATCATATATGTGATTAAGTGTGTTCCTTTCTGTTTTTCACGGACTCGTGTATGGTATCCCTTGCGAGGCTACGGCTCGTTCGCGGGAGGCGGACTCGGATCAAGTTCGTTAATGGTTTAACGGGCTTGAACTAGGCGTTCCGTCACATCTACTGTCTTAAATTGCCTCTTAAAAAAAGTGAAGATAGAACACTTTTTTTTTCCGTCGCTTCCCATTTCCTGTTCTTGTTCTCTCTTCTTCTCCCTGCTCCGAGATCTCCTCTCTCCCCCCTCCTCTGCTCTCCCCACGCAGGAAGCATGACTCCCCCCAAGCGCCGCCATAGCCCACCAGCGCTTGGGCCACCGCGAACCTCGCAAGGGACACCCTGCTGACCCCCGCTTGGTGCTGGGGGTCGTACACTGGAAAGCCATTGCAAACACCGAAGGGAGAGTGCGGCGCCTGGCACTGCTCCCCCACCGTGTAGTTCAGTAGCAGCTGCTGCTGCTTATGGATCTCTCCCGCCCCCGCAGACTCCTGCATTTGCTGCTATCCACCGGCGGCTTGATCTCCGTCATCTTCCTCCACCTCTCCTAGAGCCAGAGCATCTCCAACTTCTCGACCTCGAGCCCGGGCTGCGGAGGCCTCTTCGGCGCCACACCAGGGGGACGTCCTTCCACCACGACCCCAGCGCTTGGACCTAGCTGAGGACGACGACGCTCTCCCAGAATTTCACCTGGTGGCCCAGGCGGACGCGGATGCGGACCCTCCCCTGTCCCACCGCCCCCGCCTTCATCTCCTCCACGACGCTGTTGCCGCCACAGTAGAGGAACCGATGGCGAGCAGGGCAGGAGAGCTGGAAGGCCCGGATGGAGGGGGCCCCCGGGATCGAGAGAAGTAATTGGGAACAGAGGAAATGGAATCGACGATGATGGCGGCGAGGGAGGAAGCAGGAGGCGGCGGTGGAGGCGGAGGCGGTGGCGGAGGTCGCGTGGAAGGGAAGAGAAGCCATGGCGCGCGGGGAGGGGAATGCTATCGGCATCGTCTCCCGCCCTCTTCTTTGCTTCGTGAGAGCTCACGAGGCGCCGGCCGCCGCCGCTGCCGGTGATGGCGATGGGAGTAACCTGTGCGTTCTCTCTCTCTCTCTCTCTCACTCTCTCTCTCTTTCTCTCTGGTCTGCGTGGTTCTATCTCATATTAAAATTATGGGAAATAAAAAATAAATTTAGACATATTCTTAAGCATATAAGATATTTATGTGAAATAATATATTAATTCAGATCTCAATTAAGTTGGTTATCAAACAACTCTTAATAGAAGTCTAATATATTTTAAATACTTATTAAATTATAAATTTAGAATAATAGATAGTAAATTAGACTTTAGACATTTTTAATTAAGTGTATCAAACGCCACCTGAGCTGTGTCCCACACATCAACAAATTTAAGAGTCTATGAAAGATTGGACAGTGAGAGTTAGTCGATCGCTCTCTACCTCTGCACCTTCTTTGAGTTACTATACCCATCTTCTTTTCTTCTTCTATGTCAACTATAGAACACCTGCAATTAGATGAACGTTGTTTTCGTGTGGAGCATGAAGGAGTTCTGGAAACACAATTAAAAACAAAATTACGACTTAGAACTGATATGTAAGTAAAGATTCAGGAATCTCTATAATACCGTTTACTAAAAATACAATTTATAGTATTATCAAAAAAATTTATAGCGTCTTAGTTTCCTTATAGATAATGTGAAGGACATCAAACAAATTCTCACTCTCATTTAACATTCTCCTATAATTCATTTTATTAGAGATGAGATCTAGATGTCATCTTGATAAAAATCAATCGATTGATAAAGAGAAATTAATCGATGATTTTAGACTTTGACTTGTTACATGTACGTGGGTGCTTATTAAAAAATCGATCAACTGATAGAAGAAATTCGATGAGAAGAAATTGGTGCACTGATTTTATTGTAATGTATTGACTATGTCGAAGCTCACGAACATCTTGACAACAGTACGGTACGACCGTACCGTTGTCACGACAAAATCTAGATTTAGTCTCTATATATGAGGTGATGTGTTGCAAAAAAAAAAACACCTAAAAATATGAAATTTGCTAAGTCAATAATTATAAAATTATTCTCCTGAAAAATAATATAAGAAGAAGCCTTCAAGTAAATATAATAACACATATCTATTATCATCAAGTATGATTAAAAAATAAAGAATAAAAAAAGAGATGGTAAAGGATATGATACAAGGGCAATTTAGATATTGTACAAGTGAAGAGTAGATTAACTCATTTTCATTAACAAAACCACTTTCCACAAAAAGTAGATTAACTGACTTTAACATTTGAGTTAACTCACATACAACAAAATAAAAAAATGAGTTAACCTACGCTAAATGTGATAAAGTTAACTATTTTAACTCAACGCCTTCATTTCCAAACCGCAATTGGAGGCCCACATCAGCTTTGACCGTCGTCGTCAGATCGATATAGTTTTGGGGGTCCACCTGATGAACGGCTGAAAAGTAAGGAGATGCATACCCATTTCCATTTCCATTTCCATTTCCAATGCCCATTGGCCATTTTCTCTCTCGAGTCTCGTCCCCCACGCTCTGCGTTCTTACTCTTCTCCGCCTGCAAGTGCCAAACCACCCATCGACCGGGAGAGGAATATATATATTAATATATAGATAGATAGCTATATATAGATTGCCGGCGTTATTCCATCCAGACGGTTATCCCGACTCTTCTCGGCGATTTCGGTCTCTGGTTTTTGATCTCGATAGGCGTGCGATCGGGCTTGGTCGATTCCACGCCTCTCCGTCGGCTCGCCAAAGCTGGTTTCTTTCTCTTGCTTTCCGGCGAAGCTCTTCCCCGGGTATCTGGTGGCTGGAATTACGGTGGTGGGCAAAGGTATGGGGTTTGTCCTGGATCTGGGTTATTGGCCGGAGGTTGAAGGTTTTGGCCTTGGAGGCTCCCGTGATTCTTTCTTGATTTTTAGTCTCCCCAGGTTTGGGTTTTCTGTGAATTTAATCCTCGTGGGGAGTCGTTTTCTATTATCGTGCTTCAGAACCCTGCTAGCTGTGGCGCTTGGAGCACGGTGGGTGATGTGTGATTGATGTTTGATAAGAGGCTGCAAATTTTTTTTTTTTTAGTCTTTCGGCTTTGGGTGCCTTCTTGGATTTACTAAGAGAATGCTGTTAAATCTTCAAATTACGATCTTTAATCCGTTTGTCCGGATGCGGGCATGGATTATACCAGATAGGTTTATATATATTCATTTTTGCGTTTTTCTACTCCTTTTTCCCCCCCTCCTTCCGTTGAGGGTGGATTCACCTTCCTGACCGATCCTGATGTAACGGATAGGGATACGGTTGTTGGGGGGTTGCTAGGAGACATTCAGTTTACTGCTTTATGGGTTTCTAAAACACCTCCATGCATTCCAGACAAGCATATGGCAAAGCCAATGACCAATTATGGTATGCTGAAAGTAACCCTGTTGTTCATGTCTGTATTGTGGATCTTCCTCTAACGTTGGGCAAGAGCTCCTGCAGAAAATTGATGAACCTGAAATAAAGCAAAATCAAAGGACAGCCGCAGAGGAAGATTTGAAATTTTAAAGCAGCACAAGAAGGAATAAAATAAGTTGCTGATAATGGACCTGGAAGGAGATTAAGTGGAAGCATAGGGCTATAGAACAGTGGCTAGAAGAGGGGGGGGGGGAAACACTTTTATTTTATTTTATGCAGTAACCTGTGCTAAATGAAGGTTTTTCGGAATTGGATATGTTAGAAATGGGTACAGTTGTGAAAATTCAGAGGATTAAAAAAGAGTTTGTCAGCTCTTTTCTTTGACTTATTGGCAGATTCTGCTTGGAGACACAAATTAGCTAATGGAGTTCTACCGACACGTCCAAATGTGGATGCAGAGATGTTAACAGCCCCATTTCAAGAAGAAGAAATCAGGGTGGCAGTTTTTTAACTCTTGATGCTAACAAATCTCCAGGCCCAGTGGGTTCTCCTTCTCCATAAACCTGTAGATGGTAATCAGTTTTATTTTATCAAGGGAAGGATGATTCTTGATAATTATGTGGCAACATATGAAACTCTGCTATACTGCATATCATGGAATAGAGAATGTATTGCTTTGAAACTTGATTTTGAGAAGGCTTATGATAGGGACAGCTGGAATTGCATTCACATTTTCTTGGTCAATTAGTTCTATCAAAGGCAGATGAGTGGCGTATGAGTTGCGTTTTGACTGCTAGGTTCTTTATTATTATCAATGGAGAGCCATGTGTCTACTTCAAAAACTAAAAGTACTAGATGGCTGAGACCGGGGTGGGGGGGGGGGGGGGGGGGCTAATCTCCCCTGTTATCTTTTTGCTCTTTGGGCAAATCCTTAGCTCCTTATGGCCAACAGTGGTGGAAAGGAAGCTAATTGAGAGATGTAAAAGTGTTTTCCTTATCTCATCTCCAGCTTCCTGATTATAACCTCATCTGGATGCATGGATCATATAAGAATTATCCAGAAGTTACTTACCCTGGTGTAGTTTATCTCTGGATTAAAGATTAACTTTTTCAAATATGAGGTTATGGTGGTTGGTCTCAAGTTGTATTGCATGATATGGCTCTCCACTGCAAGAGGTCTTCATTTCTAGTAAAATATCTTAGTCTCCCTGTCACTGATGGTGTCATCAAAATTAATGATCAGGATGTCATTGTTAAGAAATTTGAGAGCAGGTTAGAGAGTGGGAAGGGCAAATTCTATCAGCTGGGGCTGGTGAATCTTATCTAAGACAATGGTTTCATCACTACTGTCTATCAAATTTCACTTAGAAGATGCCTAGTATAGTTATGAGCAGGGTTTGCTGTAGCGGAGCGAATCCGTCCGATTCGGGCGAATCGGTCGGATTCAGATGAATTGGATCGAATCATGGGAATCCTGATTCTCCCGATTCACATGAGAATCGGACCGATTCCATCGATTCCCATGTGAATCGGCCCGATTCTCCCGAATCAGAGGGGATCAGAAAAAAAACGGTTCGCCTCGAATCGGCGATGCGGCGAACCTGGTTATGAGGAGTAGGTTTTGGGATATGGGGAAGGGTGATAGAAAAGGTTTTATGTCCTTAAGTGGCCTCTTTTGCCGAAGCAAGGACCAAGGTGGGGTCAAACTAGGTTCCAATGGAGACAATTCATTTGGCATTGCTTGCTAAATGGCTATGGAAAGTGGGTAATGATGCTGGGGAAATTTGGGCACAGATTGTAAGGCTCAAATATTTTAAAGGGAAAGGGGAGATGTTGTAGAACTCCTAACTTCTGGAATAATGCGACTCCCCTCACATTTTCGTAAGTGCTGATCTATTGAAAATTTACCAGAGTTTGCAGTGTAGGCAATGGAGAGACATTTTGGTTCTGGTAGGCTGGTGTGCTAAGGAAACTCAGAATATCCACAATTTGTCAAAGGCAAGATCTGTTCAGTTTGTGTTTGGGATTAGAGGTGATGGGGATTGGGTCATGCAATTGAAGAGAGATCTTCAGACATGGGGGCCCAAAAAGACTTACATTTACAACATTTAATCAGTCAGGTTCACGTCTGCAACCTAAAAGATGATGAGAGAAAATGGAGATGGGAACATAATGGTTGTTTTCCATCGAGTCTGACACAAAACTCATAGTAATGGGAGAGCCAGGGTATTATAGTCTCAGATTGTGTAGTCCAAAACATTGCTGGCTAAAATCAAGGTATTCTTATGGAAGGTTCTGTGGGAAGGCTGCCCACATCTGAGAGGATAAAGACTCTTTGAAATTGACAACTGTAAATGTGTTTTTGGTGGTATCTTTGAGGAGAACCTGGATCATCCTTTTGCAACTGTGCTGTATTATCACAGTGCAATCATCTATCCTTTGCAGTGCTCTTCAGATGGGTTTCACTTACCTAATGAGGTTCATGAGCTAATGATAAGGTGGAAGCGGGTCAAGCATTGGAGATCAGATGGTGATGGATGGAATATAATTTCTCTGCAGTACTATGGGCTATTTCGAATCTGGGGAAACTCCTGGAAATTCAAGGGTGAATTCAGCTCATCTTTTGATATAGTAAGAAGAGTTGTCCGGTGGGCTGATGACCAGTCTAAAGGCAGCAGACTGTACTGATGGTGGGGACAATTATATCCAGAAGATGGAGTGGAGGAACTTCACCCATGATGCCTATGTTAATTACCTTATTATTCAATAGGGTAGTTTCTGGATTTAGTGATGGGGCAACATACTCAGTTCCTGTTCTTTCTTTTTCTCAGCTTCTTCCTTTTCTGCACTTGGGACTCTTTCTTAGCTGTTGTCAGTGTTTTATCTCTTTCAATGAGATGTGACATATTTGGGGTCCATTAAAAAATCCATAAAACAAAATGACATGCTTGGGGTACATTAAAAAAGCCATAAGACAAACTCTTTTACTCTTGTTTATCCTCGAGGCCCCATGGAACAACACTTCTAAGTGCAGCAAATGGCCTTGTACATTCAAACTATTTAACTCTTTTAAGTGCTGCTGATTGATTTTTTCCTTCCCATGCAGGGAAAGAGCCAACCATGGTTCCTAATCTGATGGAGTGAATACCCACCATGGTTTCATGATTTGGCAACGCTGATATTGACTGATGCTTGTAATAGTTCCAGATGAATGATCAACCATAGCTGCTACCTGTGAGCCAGTTCATTTAATGGATCCCCAGAATAGCAATGGTTTAGCCCACAATGCTTATGAGTCAAATGTCCACTGTATTGTCTGCAGAAGAGATTTTCATCCAGAGAGTGAAACTAATGAGACTTTTGATGCAATCTGTATTTGTGGAGACTGTAAGACCATAGTTTTTGATTACCAAGGGACAAATGCAACCACAAGAGACATCCATCGAAGGAGGCAAAGGAGAGGAAGAGTGGGACAGGAGAGTGCAGAGTCAATTGAGGACCTGTTTCTCCAAGAATTTTCTCAGCTCATAAATCTGGTTAGACAGAATCCTGGGGCTCAGCTTGATGGTGGCAGTATTCTTAGCACACCATCGAATGGGCCTTCTAGTCGGAACAGATCTATGAGGTGGAGGCGTGCACTTTCAGATACAGAGAGTGATGGGCATGATCACATGGATTCCCTGTATGGTGAGAGCGACTCCAACTTCAGCTTTAGTGGTTATGGTGGGGAATCTGATGCTTCATTTGATAGACATAGTTTGCTGGATCGAGAAATGTTCATTCAGTTTGATGATGAGAGCCATCTGAACACTGACACAGATATTGATCCTATGCAAACAGGATTAGATCCATGGAATTCTGATGATCAAGACGAAGATGATGGAGAATGGGAAGAAGTTGATATTGAGGAAGAAATGAGTGGACAAATGAATCAAGGTGGGCAAATCCAAGACGTAAATGACACCCCACTTGTGAATAGGGCAAGAGTCCATTGGGGGATGCAGGAGGATAGACGCCTATGGTATCCAAACATTCTTTCTAATCGAGAAGAATCAGGAATGTCTCCTTACATTGGGAGATCAGGTGATTATCTTGACGGAAGAGGTTTTGAGGAACTACTTGAGCTTCTTGCAGAGACTGATGACTCAAGAAGAGGGGCACCCCCAACAGCAGTATCATTTCTGGGCAATCTTCCTTGTGTGGTTGTCTCCAAGGATGATGAGAAGAATGGTGGTTTGATTTGTGCCATTTGTAAAGATCCATTGCTTATAGGTACTGAAGCTAGCAAGCTTCCTTGCTTCCACTTCTACCATCCATCCTGTATCCTGCCATGGTTAAGCACCAGAAACTCATGTCCTGTGTGCCGGTTTGAGCTTCCTACGGATGACCATGATTATGAGGAAGGAAAGAGGAATTCAGGCCGTCAAATGGAGTTTGGGGAGATTAGGGGGCCGGAGCCTGCTGATGAAAGTTCCTCCAGTTCATCAAGTGATTTGGATGTGGATGAAACAAATGACCAGGCCAAGAAAGATTAGAGCATTCGGATGCTGGAGTGGTTAATTCTGCACTTCACAGTTCAAATAGAGAGGGTGGTGGAGCAGGATGGTTATTTCTCGCTGCTGCTCCTATTGTCAGTATTGTGGGTGTTGCTTGTTTTGTGGCTTGGGAAACCTATTGTTGGAGGGAGGAGAGGACCCAGCATTGGGGGATGGGATAGTCAGCAGCCTCAGAGGCCCTCCTCAAAACCCACCTTCAGTGGGCAGCAATGGCCGGAACAGGAGGTGGTGGCCGTTCTTTTAAGATTGTTTGAGGTGACATGGTCTTCTTGGTGTCCAAGTGCGTAATCTGGGAATCATCTGTTCATGGATCTATGCCGCATTTTGTGCTACAGAATTGAGGCAAAGGCACGGGAAATTGATAAATGCCTTGCCATTATCATATTTTATGTTGGTAAATGATTGTAACTGTCTTTTTCCTTTGTTTATAACGAGCAATTAAGATTTTGATGAGCAGTCTAATGTGAAATTCTTTCTTCCAAGCTGGAGCTGCATCCTTTCTAGGTATGATTACTTATCGCGCATGTAATTGCTGATCTCCATCATGCACATATTAAATTGTTTTTTTTTTATTTTAACTTTTAACCCACTAAAATGTTTTAATATTACATAAAATAGTTGTGTACCACCCGGCCACTCTGGATAGTAAATAGAGTAATTTGCATATAAACTATTGTTAAAAGACTATTTGTAAATATATCATGTTGGAAATACATTAGCAAAGATGTCCTTACTTTGGTCTTAAATGTGCAAATATGCCACCGCGGTTAACGTTAAACTGGAGATGAATATTCCCGTTATGTATGTTGAATGACCAGAATATTCTTCATTTAGTCCTCGTATTTATTGTTTTATTATTTAAAAATCTCACACTTCCCTCGTCGCCATTAACAATGATGCCATCGGAACTAGCAGCTCCGGTGGGTTGATGGCTGAGGGGTCTTGGCGGCTCAAGTCGCCAAAGGCACTCCAAGCGCTCCCACATCCAGAGCTGTAAGTTGCCCATGTGGAGAACAAAGGGAGAGCACTGGTTTAGCAGACGTGACGACGTCAGGAGGGGAGGCAAAGAGATGTCGAGCTCTTCTGCTTTTACTTTCTCGCTGATGGCGTCTTGGATGAGGAGGGTGTCGGTGAAGATGCTGAAGATAATGTCGCCGGTGCGGACGTTGGTGCCGAGAAGCCAACGTCTTGGTGGAGGACGACCTCCAGATAGCGGTGAAAGCCATGAGAACAGACCTCGGTGTGTCCATAAAAAGGCAGTGCAACCCATTCTCCACGCCCCCTTCTCCTTTTTTCTGTTCTACAACTTCCCACACCCGCTTTTGATCTACAACAAGGCGAGATGGGTTCTCCAGAGGGGTGGGTTAGCGCCATAGGAGCTTCGAAAGGAGCTCTGTTGCCTGTCGCTGCCAGAGCGAGCTCCTTGTTCTTCGTATGGCCCCACTACCCTTATGTCAAGGATGGCGTCCCTTAGGGCCTCCGCAACCACAAACTTAGTTTCGTGGAGGACGTCTCCACCCAGCCCTTTCTCTTCGACGAGGACACCTTCTAGAAGTTGGGCTATGCCACCAACCCCTTCGGCTAATTTATCGTCAAGGACCTCGACACCATAGAGCGCAACAATGCATTGTCTATCTACAACATCCCCTAGCAAGAGTAGAAGCATTGCAGCCTCCAGTTGAAGAAGTTGATGCTGGAGGAGGATGGGGAGGAAGAGGAGGCCAGCGCAGGGCGGAAGCTGCAAACCTTGCCTCGGAGGAGTGGAGCTTCTGAAGAATCGCAAGAGTCGGTACCACAGGAGGAACCCACTATGTTGGTCACATCAGGGAGCCCGACGACGGCAAGAAACTGCTCAATACTCCCTCTCTGTTGTGGCTCCACCACCCCTTGCCTTCTCTTTCATTGGAATTGAAGGTGAAGTCCAACGAGGGAGGACAATTAAGTCATTTCGTATGTCTGGTATGTTAACCAGAGTTATCTGAACAAAGGGTTACAACAATGACATATTTGCACAATGTTAGAAACTGAGGATATCTTACTAATATTATTTCTAGCATGATAGATTTACAAATAGTCATTTAACCATAACTTTTATGCAAGAAAAAAAACTCTAGTAAGTATGAGACATACAGTTCCGCCGCGTTCAACATGATGTAGTACAAGTGTAGGTGGTGGATGGATGTCGCTGATAGTGTTGATGGTGGTGATGAATAAGCTGTCAGTGGTGAGCTGCAGTGGGTGCAGGGGAGAGAGGGTTTCTTATGTCACGTCTTTATGGATAAGAACGTGACAAGTTATATCGGTCCTAATTAATCCAGCCTAGCCTTCTTATATATTCAACGGGATAGTAAATATTGTTCTGTATAAAAGATTCCTCAAACCAAATCTCTCTATTAATCCTCTCTGTTATGAAAGAAAAGAACCTTGCAATGTGACTCCACAATTTATGTTTGGTTAGCTCCTGACCAAAGTAAAAATATTCTCACCCTTTACTATATAGGGCTGCAAGCGGATCCAAATTTTATCCAGATTATTTTGAATCTCTATTTAGATCTCTGGATATTTATCTGCTTACAATGTATGAAGGATTCGTTTAAGATCCGTTTAATAAATGGGAGCGTTTCAGAATCACCCAATCCACTTTGTTTAAAATTTTGCTTCTTTTAAACTGTTGGATCTTATATCTAATGGTTGAGTTTGTTTTAATCTTAGGTTAGGATTTCATAGTGATTTTTTAATGTCTTGGTAATTGATATATGCATATTTTGATAGTGAATTATTTTAACATTTAATTTAAGATAAATTAATTAAGAGTCCCTAATAGATATTTGACTTATTTTTTAGTCCCTGATAGAACTGTAAATCATTATAGTAAATATTATCTCCTGTTACAGTAAATACCTCCCTATTACAGTCAGAGACTTCTAATTATTTTCTCTTTAATTATGATGTTACTAATTTTATCTTTGTGTTATACTAAAATACTATCTAGGTTATTAGTAGAGGTGTCAACTAGGTCGGGTCGGCCCGATGGCTCGGCCCGGTCTAACACGGGTTTGAGCTATATATATTTTAACTATTTTTAATTGATGGCCTGGCCGAAGATAAAATTGGGTCGGTTTCGGGCTTTGCTCGGCTCGGCCGAGTTTTCCGATGAAAACTTATAATTGTGTATATTTATTTGACGGAGAAAGAAAGAGCACGGTGGTTGCTTGTGGTGATTCTAGTGATATACGTTTTATCACTTTAGACTTTGGATTGTAACAACTAGTGTGCCAAATTCTGAATTGAGAATTGTGTTGTGGAACTATGATGACTTAATTGTTTATTTTAGGTTTGTAACAATTAAGAATGTGTCAGTCTAAATTAGTCTAATGTGAGCAATAGGAATATCCCTAATAAGGGTAAAATCGAGCTGGCCGAGCCTTACAAAATTGCCTTGGGCTGAGCCAGCTTTCTTAAAAACGGGCTTTCTCCCGGGCTGGTGGGACTTGGGCTGGTCATTTAGAGACAAGGTTGGGACACCCGACCCATTGCCACCCCTATTTATTAAACTATTGTCCTCAGATATATCTAAATACTATCCGTATTTGCTCCATATCTAAAGGATCTCCGTTTTGTCCGGAATGGATATAGATTATTTAGATAATGTAAACGGACAAACACGAAATTACCTAATCTGTTCTGTTTGCAGCTCTACTTTTGCAATCTGCTCTCCTTGGGTCACTTGGGATGCCCACACGCATGCAAACACACCCTCTCTCTTCACATACACACATATTGCCTGGAGCTAGTAGGCCGTTACTAATTGGTCATTCATGAATGCATTTTACGTTATACTATATTATTTTTAAAATCTACCTATCTATCCAGGGTTTAGTTCAGGCCATCGCATATATAATAGAAAAAGAGTATTTTCTAGAACATGGTTCTTAATTCACCTTTGAAATGGAATATTCTAGAAGGGATGGTATACTCCCCTCTACCAACAGAATGTTAACAATGGGGATTTTAGTTAAAGACTTATGAGGATTGAGGGGCTTTGTGATAAATAATGGAACAGGGGGCTTTACATGATATTAAAAGATGTTGGGGACTTGAAGGTAAAAAACTGAACTTTAATGGACGATTACAAAAGCTTGCATACTCCAAGACTACTGATCTTGAAGGAACTACAACCATCAAATCAAAAGGATATTTAGAAAGATTTAGTACACTTTCATATTGCACTTAACTAAGTAACAAATCTATGTGACATCTAACAATTAAAATGTCACTTTATCACTCCCCATGTGAAAAATATCACATAAATTATTATCTAATCATATTACATTTAACATGTAATATAAAAATATACTAAATCTTTGAGTTTGGTGACGTCTCCTGATAGATTCAAGTTTGCTCATCTACAGTAAGGTCGGGGATCCCAAGAGAGTCAGCAGAGAGTATGGACTCCATCCTCTCACTCATGGTCCACCTGACATTGGCTCACCCATCTAATCCTATGCGAGTGATTTTATAGAATTAATTTGCTGCGAGGGGAGAGATTTCTACAAATGGCCCGTACCTAGAAATCTCCAAGAAGATTCGTCCACTTCCCTTCAATCTACTTGCTATCTTCGTTGAATAAGAAAAATTTCAAGGATTTTTATGTTCTAACTTCGCATATTTATCTGGCATAGATAAACTGAAATTTCTCCACGCTTAGTTTCTAAAAACACTTTCAATCTCCAAACATTTAGCTAATTATGGCGTCCTTTTACTGAGGATATAAATGTTAACATCCAGGTGAGACTCTTCCAACCATCCCGTCAGCTGTCTGTAGTTTGATCTGAATAAAAATTGGCCTTGACATAACAAGAACATCAGGATCCCTGCAGATTGCTTGTATATTGCCTAGCAAATCGTCAAAAAAAGCAGATTAAACTTTCATCACTTCCAACTTCCAAGTAACTAGAATCACAAAAAGTTCTCTTTCTTCCTGGAAAATCATATGGTCCAATTGGCTGGGCCAAGGCTTGAAGAAATCAGCGATTAAAAAAGCCAGCTTTATTCCTGCAAATAATTGCAGCGAACATGGAAAATGTTCGAATAAACATAGACTCTCATCATTGCTTCGATTATCAGACAAAATATGTTGTCATGAACATTCAGCCCATGCAGACAGATCAATTCAATAGACGGTACAAGGGTAACAAAAGAAGTCCTTTAGCTGAACTCCATTGGCTGCAGCTGTAGATGAGCCACTACATCTCATTCATGAAAAGATACACTCGGATACAAGAATCCTTTTTACATGATTCACCCATATAACTCAGTTTCATGTCAAACATTGTATAGCTTTATCAAATGCTAACACTTGATACAATATTATTCCTTCGTATATGATAGCTGAAAAGTTGCAGTAGCAGCTTTTATTTTCAATAATGCGACAAATAAATGAAAACCTTGCTGACAGGTTATTTTTTGAAATTCCGCTAGTTGTCTAATGTTTCATTTATATTAGACTAAAATTAATCATGGCACAGACTCTACAAAATGACCACTGGAAACTGTACCAGGGGATAGATGAGGAATGTACAAGTATCGTTAGACGGTTGAGACATTTGAGGGTTCTGATTCCAACTTGATTGTATCAACATTCTCACCATTGTTTTTTGAAACCACAGCTGGCATATCTTCCGGCTCTTGATAAAAGATCATCATGTGAACCCTGCTCAACCACCTTTCCGTTCTCCAAAACAATCACCTGGAATTCCATACAGGCACAGGTTCATGATAAGAAGGATACAAAGGAATATAAAAATTCGATGTATGTAGTTATAGGAATAACCCACAGTAAACAAATATATGAAGAATTATATAACAGCGAATGCAAAGATAACAAAGCAACATCATCTTCAAGAAGTTCATTGGATTGGCGAAAGGAGATCCATAATCAACAGCTGTCGCTAGAAGCTTTTAAGGATGCCCCTACTTTGAAAAAGATGCAACATTTTCATGTATACCTTGGGGCAATAATGCCAACTCAGTTATTGTTATATAGAATGCTGTCAATATGTGAAAGCATAATGATTAAAGTTGTCCAGAGCTGTCTCCAATATGAGTGTACTTATTAACTCTGTCCCCTTGAACTTCACAGAATTCTGATCTAAACCATTCAGACCTTTTCATGCTCATCTAGTTCCTCTTTCTGTCTTACAGACATCAAAGCAAGAATCAATCTTATTAACTATTACTGTCCTCTGATGTCTACAATAAAAACTCAAAGGAGTGTGAACTGTGAAAGAATCTCATTCACAGGCAGTTTGTTCACAAAGCATCCTGGTGTGGCAGCTTAAACAAGATAAGAGTATCAAACAACTTCATAGAATAAATTGAAAGCCTACTATAGAGATCAATGTATGGACGTGTGTAATCAAACAAGATCCAGCTTCCAAGTTCTTCTCAGTAGCATTCATTACCTCATCACACTGCATGGCAGTGTAAGCCGATGAGCAATGAAAATTGAGGTTCGATTTCTTGACAAAGTCTTCAATGAAAGGAGTATTTCAGCCTCAGTCATGCTGTCAAGGGCACTAGTAGCTTCATCACACAACCTAGAAAGAAAATAGAGATAACGACAACAAGTGGTAAGACATCAGATTTTCTGAGTGGAAAAAGCAGCAGTGTTAACAAGCATGGCACATGTATTCTCTTAGAACAAATTATTCAGAAATAAATACACAAGAAGAAAAACAGTCAGCCAAACTTAATGATCTACAGAGAAATTATGTCCAATTCGAAAAAACAAAGTTTTGCCTCTTAAGTAATTGAATGATGCCTGATTCGATAAATGATGAATAATAGATAGAAATGAAACTCCCTTCTGTCCCGCTGTGCACATATTTCTGCAAATGATTTTTTCCTATTGTAATGATAGCAGAATTAATGTTTTAAGAATGGCACTTGTATTCCATGAAAATGTATACCTTTAACAGAGATCTGCAGGAAAGCATGAAGAAAAATAAAGATATGCCAAACAGTTCAAATAAACACCTCCATCCTCCTGGTAATAGCAGAATTATGTTTTAAGAATGGCACTTGTATTCCATGAAAATGTATACCTTTAACAGAGATCTGCAGGAAAGCATGAAGAAACAATAAAGATATGCCAAAACAGTTCAAAATAAACACCTCCATCCTCCTGGTAATAACATAAGTTTAAAGCATACACTAACTAGTATAAGTACTATATTGACCCCGCCAAAGAGTTAAACAAGAGACAGCACACGCAAGGAAAGGGTTCTAGTTTCTATTTTTAGGGGTTGAGAAGATATCATATATTGAACATTTGCTCACACATCACCATCCTACCAGTGACCAAAGAATACATATCCCCAGATAAAGGTTCATCAATCATAGTGCCAGAAAAATATAATGGACATATTTTTAGAGAATTAAAATATATTGTTTCCCCAAAAATCAGAATGAAGATTAGATTGCACAGTACAAATCATATAAATGAGAGAGAAGCCTCAGCAAAGAGAAGAATACCAAGATATGCTGAGAAGATGCACAAAGAGCATAGAGACTTACAGAATGGGTGTTGCTTTAAGAAGGCACGCGCAAGTGAAACACGTTGCTTTTCTCCACCACTTAACTACAAAAGAACACTATATCTTACCCTCGTATGAACAGCAAATAAATCTCTCTGACCTTAAAGCATGGTTTTCCGGATCGCCGATTCGGACGAATCGGGTTTGTCCTGATTCAGGCGAATCGAACCGATTCACATGTATAATATATATATATTTATATATGTATATAATGAATATGTATTACATATATATGTATATGTAAGACATATATGCATGCATAAATGTAACATGTATATGCCAGATATGAGAATGGGCTCAGATTCACATGGATGGAACTCATATCTTATTTACATTTCATATCATTTAAGTAATGTTCATTTACTTAGGATATTACATGTAAATAAGAAAGTACCCCCCATTGAATCTAATAAAAATATCAAAAAAAATCATATCTCTTACAATAAAAAGTTAACTCTCTCATTTAAAAAGAAAATCGTGATTTTGGTGATTCCATCAAAATAATGAGTTTTTAATCCCTCATAATTTGGTCTATCTAAAAATTTCATAATTCAAATAAATCCAATAGAATACTAAAAATCTAAAGTCCGATCATATGACTTCTCCAAAAGAGTCACTCTCCTACTGAGGGATTAAAAATTTGCTATTTTGATGGAATCACCAAAATCGTGATTTTCTTCTTGGATGGGAGAGTTGACTCTTTATTGGTAAGAGATATGATTTTTTTGATATTTTTATTAGATTCAAATAGAGGATATTTCTTTATTTACATGTAATATCTTAAGTACTTAAATGATATGAAATGTAAATAATGTATGAGTTTCACAGGGTTTCTACCGAATCAGACATGCATCGGGTCCGCATCGGGCGAATCCCTAATGTTGTCCGATTCGGCCGGTTCGCATGTGAACCGACCAAATCAAGCGAATCATGAATCGGCTTTTCTGTGATTCACACCGATTCCCCGATTCAGCAAACCATGCGTTAAAGTGCTCAATTATTTTATCCATAAACAGTTCTCATGATAAGGTTATGACAGTTCATGACAACTTTTTTGACCCCAGAATTGTTACTGGTCAGAATTTAAGAAACACAAATTCAAATAAATCAAACTGCATCAATCGATGAGAAGAATCTAAAAGTTTTTATGTATAGCTTACATAAAATATCATTATTATTTACAGTGCACCAACCTTTAGTCCTCGTTCTCCAACAATGGTCGAGTATTTTTCCGGGAAGTTCATTATAGTATCATGGATAGCTGCACATCTAGCAGCATCGTAAACCTAGAAATTGAAAGAAAGCAGCATAAACAATTCATGAGTAAATTCAGAAATAAAATAGAAATGCTTCCTAAATTTTTTGTTTAAAGAAAGTCCAGCAAAGCAACAGTTGGGATTTTTAATATTCAACACTAACCTCCTTCTCAGTTGCAGCCAATCGACCATAATGTATATATGGAATATTGTATCATTGAAGAGTACCTGCCACAAAAGATCGATCAAACTTAGAAGTTAGAACAAGTATGAGTGCATGAAATTTTTTAAGTTTCCAAAAGGGAATAACAAGAATGAACACAGGTTGTCCAGATTTTGCGGAGAAGATGATAGCTAGAGAGAGTTGACAGTCTTTTATTGCAGAGACATTAAGTTCAAATGAATTGTAGCGCAAGAGATAAAATTGTTAACAGATGCAGTGTACAAATCAGCTAACAAGCAAGGGATCTTGGAATGATGATCATCAAGCAAAAAACAGTTTAAATTGAATCTTCTTTACCTCAAGGCAGGTTTGTCAGCAAAGGGATCAAGGCAGGTTTGTCAGCAAAGGGAAAGAGTAACAGCTGGAAGCAGGGAAAATTTGGTTTCCATATGGGAAGTTTGATCAACAAAGACCAATGTGCTTTAGTAATGAAAGTAAATGGAAGGCCCAAGCATTGGTCACAAGTAAATGCTTGCCATGCATGATGGATTTTGAGAAGGCATACAGGAGGGTCTGTTGTGGCACATTTTAAAACAATTGGATTCCCCACAGACATGGAGAAAATGGATAACATTTGTAAACAATTATATTTCCCACAGAGATGAAGAGAATGTCTGAGCCTGAATAATTGTGTTCGGACAGAGTTCGCCTAACAGGGATGAAGGAACATAGTATTCTTCCCATTCGTACCAGGTATGAGACAGGGGTATCCCTTTACACATTCTCTTGTTGCATAATACACGGAAAGTAGCATGGAGAGAAGATGGCTAAAAAAAAATAGAAGCAAGAGTGGCAGAGAGGAGAAACAGCAATGGGACTGAAAATTCTAGAATAGAACCACTGCAGGTCCATCATTATTATTGGATTCCTTCGTTATGAATGACTCCCACTACCTTGATGACAAGTAACTTAAACATAAAACAGGCTCTAACTCAAAAAGAAGAAAATAGTAAAAGACTCTGAACTACCATTGAACAAATCAACTATGACCTACAACAATGCGCCCCAAGCTGAAGCACAAACGTCAATTATGCACAGGTTACTCAAAGCAGAAGTGAACTCACATCCCTTTAACAAAGATATCTTCCACCTGGTCTCCTGAAAGAGCATATGGTATGTTAACTTCTATGGAATAATGTACTGATTACTATTTATCTTCTTGGTTCCATCATTGGTTGCAACCTTGTTGTTGCAGACAAATTTCATAGAAAGTCCAGACCCAATGGCCTCGAGCAAAATTTCAACCAAATTGTCTTTGTTATTCCAAATGTTACAGCTCTGTATGCAGCTTCAGCCTATTCCACAGTATGTTTCTTGCTTTCGTTCAACTTCATTGGCATAATCTGCTTGTTTTAGAGACCTATTAAATGTTTTTGGTTGAGGAAAAGCAATGTGAGATGCTCACTGAAGTATTGAATATGAGATAATAGAGTTGACTCCCCTTGTTTTTAGTCCAGAAAATACGATCTTTTAGATCAAACAGTTCTTGAATGACACCTGCATGGGATCCAAGTAAAGAAAAGAAGCAAAAAGTCCTTAGTTCATCCCTAAGAAATGTTGACATATAATCGAAGGGGACCTGGTGGTTGCTGTTAAGGAGTTCTAGGGGGGGAGGGCTCACTTGAGAGGAATTAACAAGACTCGTATTGTTCTTATCCCTAAGAAAAAGGATGCCATTGAGTTTTCTGATTTCCAACCTATTAGTTTTTGAATGGCACCTACAAGATTATGTCTAAGGTGCTGGCGTTTAGGTTGGTTTCGGTTATGGATCGGCTAGTGGATCATGTCTAGGGAGCT
Organism: Colocasia esculenta; assembly: GCA_014218235.1. Lineage (NCBI taxonomy): Eukaryota > Viridiplantae > Streptophyta > Magnoliopsida > Alismatales > Araceae > Colocasia > Colocasia esculenta. The sequence continues at coordinate 79,507,395 of CM024765.1, read as the reverse complement.
TTTATCAAAAGGAGACATCCTTGATAACTTTTTGGTGGCCCAAGAATGTTTATTTGCATTAAAGCAGTGCAAGGGGAAATGCTAATCTTGAAGCTAGATTTTGATATGACATATGACAAGGTTAACTGACAATGTCTGCTGCATATGTTGAAAAGGATGGGTTTTGGGGGCATGTGGATTAGGTGGATCAAGGTTTGTGCCTCCTCGCATGGTTGTAGGTTTCGCCCGAAACCGAAACCGACACGGCGAAACGTGTCGGTTTCGGCCTTGGGCGACACGAAACCGGACCGGAACACTGTTCCGGTCCGAGACTTAGTGGTTTCGGGCGAAACCGAAACCGACACCACCCGGTGTCGGTCCGAAACCGGCGACACCGGGCGAAACCCGATGCGAACTCCCCTAAAAAGGGAGTTCGCGTCCCATGACCCCCTCAAATCTGAGATCTGAGGCAGAAGGGGGTGGACACTGCCGCAGGGCCGCAAGGGGGTGGTTTCGGCTTTTCTTGGGGGGGATTTTTTCTGCCGGAGGTGGGAGGAGAGGCAGGGGCGCAAGGGGGGAGGGGGACGCACTGCCGGAGACGCTCTTCCCGCCGCCGCTGTAGGTGTTCGCTTCGCTCTTCCGCCGCCGCTGTAGATCCCCGCGACCTGACCGCACAGGTCGATCCGCGTGCGAAGGCGCACATTTGAGAGTTCAGGCTCCACATTTGAACAATAAGTGATATGTTTGATTGTTTTAGGTTCCAAGCAGTCTTTTATGTCATTCTACTTACATATTTTTGTGCTTTATTTTTTTATTGTAGGACCATGGCTAGAGCTGGAGAAGAGCAAAGCCAGGGACTGGATGATCCGGGGTGGGCTCATTTCACTTTAGTTGATGCTAGGAAAAAGAAAGTAAAATGCAATTATTGTGGGAAAGAGATATATGGAGGAATTACTAGAGGCAAACAACATCTAGCAGGGGTAAGAGGAGAGGTCAAACAATGTGACATAGCTCCCCGAGAGGTGAGGAAGGAGATGCATCAGTGTCTTATGAGCCAACGAGACAGTAGGCAAAGAAGGGCTGAAAATAATGCTGAAATTAGTGAGGAGCTTTCAGGAAGATTGAGTAGAAGGGGTAGGAGGGATAATGATGATGAGACCGGCTCTGAGGATTCAGATCCTGAGTTGACAGAGGCAGTAGAGCGTGAGCGTGCAGCTCGATTGAGGGGAAAAGCACCTGTAAGATCTGGCAGTATAGACGCAGCCCCACACAGAGCAGGCCCCATGGACAACTATGTATTTAGAAGGCAGAGTTCAACACAACCCAAAATCAAGCAGGTATTGAGGGGGTCAAAAAATCAGCAGAATCTGCAGGGCACGCATTTAAAAGTATTTGCAAGTGGTTCTTTCATGCAGGTGTGCCTGCCCATGCAGCTCAATCAGAGTACTTTCAGCCTATGCTTGATGCTGTAGCAGATGCTGGGCCTGGTTTCAAGGCTCCATCACGTCATGACATATACGAGCGTGGCCTTCAGGGGGAGGTTGAGGAGCTCCATCAATGGGTTCAAAGTTTCAAACATATATGGATGGAGAGAGGTTGCACTATTATGTGTGATGGTTGGACTGGTACTACGAAGAAGTCCATGATTAACTTTCTTGTTTATTCCATTGAAGGTACAATTTTTTTTAAAGCTATTGATGCATCAAAGTATGAGAAGAATGCAAACTATTTGTTTCATTTGATGGATGACATGGTGGCAGAAATTGGAGAGGAAAATGTTGTGCAAGTAGTTACTGATAATGAAGCCAGTTATAAGGCTGCAGGCAAAAAGTTGATGCAAAAAAGGCAACACTTGTATTGGCTTCCATGTGCAGCACATTGCATTGACCTGATACTTGAGGATATTGGAAAGGATAAAAATGTGAAGATTACAGTTGAGAGGGCACAAGCCGTGACACGATACATATATGGTCATCCCAGGATCCTTAACATGTTTAGGGAGTTAGCAAGTGGAGGCCGAGACATCATTCGTGCAGGGCCAACAAGATTTGCTTCTAATTTCATTTCTTTGGAGTCGTTGCATAAATTTAAGAATGAACTGAAATCTTTCATATATCACAACACCCTGCGGGAGTATATAGACAAAGTCAATGCCGAAAGTCAGATGGATTATTTGGACTGCTGCATTATTATAGAAGACAAAGAATTCTGGGTGAAGATAGCACGTTATTTAAAAGTTGTCACTCCTCTTGTAAAGGTGCTTAGAATGGTGGATGGAGATGATAAGAATGACATGGGATATTTGTACGAGGCCATGGACCGTGCGAAGATGGAGTTGCGGCAGTCCCTACCTAAAGACTATAAAAAGTGGTGGAAAATTATTGATCACAGATGGGAGAACACTTTACATCATGATTTGCATGCAGCTGGTGAGTGATAAATCATTTCATTATCTATTTCCTATTGAAGTATCTACATCTTACATTCACTTAATATACATAAATGCAGGCTATTATCTCAATCCTCGATTGATGTATGCTGATAATGCACATGTTGATAATGAGGTGCTTCAAGGCACCTTAAATGTCATTGGTCGTTTATCCATGACATCAGAGAAAAGGTTGGAGGCCGAGCTTCAGGTGGGTCTTCACTCTTTTTATAATTTATATCAATAACGGGGAATGTTTGCAAAGTCGATGATGTTAAACTGCAACTTTTTCTTATAGATGCATGCATATAGAATGAGGACTGGGACATATTCCGACACCCAATTGCAATATGCTGTTGGAAGAGTCAGTCCAGGTATATATACTATATTTGCCCAACACGTATACATATATTATAATGAGTTTATCTTTGTGAAATCAATCTAACATTCATTTTATTTATGATTGGTGGACAGCTGAATGGTGGATTATGGTGCAGAATAGAGATTTGGGCAGTAATGCATTGGCTTTTATTGCTATTCGGGTGCTTAGCCAAACAACATCAGCTAGCCAATGTGAAAGAAATTGGAGTACGTTCAGCCTTATACACTCAAAGGTTCGCAATCGACTGAAGGCAGAACGATTAGAGAAATTAGTTTACTGCCATTACAATATGAGATTGCGGATAAAAAACATGAGACTAAGACAACAATTGAGGGACAAACGCCATGCAGATGATACAGCTGGACAAATTGATGTGGATGCCTTATTTGATGATGATAATCCCTTACGATCTTGGGTTGAGGTACGAGAGGATATTGATGACCCTGTTTTTGATCCTACTGATACAACATGGGCAGAAGGAATATTAGATGGAGATGAACCAAGGGATCCAGAATTCAGAGTACCAGCAAAAAGGCCAAGAGAATCATTATCAAAAGAAAAGCAGCCTGAGATTGTCGAGGACACTGAGGAGCAGCTTGAGCCAGCTCGATATTCAGAATCAGATAGTAGGCCAGTCACTCCTAGAATGGTGAAGCCACCTCCATCATTAAGGAGAACTATGTCAGGGATATATATGACTGAGAGGGCTAATGCTGTTGCTCGAGATGACCCGGCAATTGAGAAAATGAAGCAAATTTATGTGAGAAGAACGCCAAAGGGTAAAGGTAAAGAACTCCATACAAAGACACAAGGAGAGATGGCTACCTCAAGTGAAAAAAATAAAGAGTCAAAGACTAGAAGAAGACGTCTAGTTTCTTATACTTCTGAAGATAATGATGATGATGATGATGATCCTAGTGCAACTGCAGGTGCTACTAGTGGTGGCATATATACACAGTCACAAAGTGATTATGGACATGATTCACAGGGTGACTACTATGGACATGATTCACAGGGGAAGTATGGACAGGATTCACAAGGACAGTATGGACAGGATTCACAAGGCCACTATGGACATCATTTAGGTTATGGTCACTATGCTCATGAGCCGGAATTCCAATTTCAACCACTTCCAGCCAATAGCAATTATGACTCAGTATCCTCTTCTCATGCTCGAGATTCTTCTCCTTATTCTGATTCTGGATTCCTGTCAATCCAACAACCATTCACTCCAAGAGGAATCCAAAGAGGGATGAATGATTTGGCTACATCTTTGTTTGGTTATAGTGAATATTCAGAGTATAAGAACCCTCTTTATGGGTTTCAAGGACAGCAACCATACGATGAAGGAGAAGGTTCTTCCGGCTATTATCCATCCTAGTGCATTGTAATGTTTAGGTATGAAAATTTAATTTTTACAGAATTTTATTGTGTTTGTAATATTTATAATAGTGCAAGACGACAACATCATTCCATGTTTATTGTTTAACTCTTTAATATGCATCGAATATTCCATTAACATGTCACCCACATATATCTGTCACTTAATCCAATTTTTTTCAATCTTATATGCATGTCCACTAGTTCTTTTTGTGTTGTGATGAATTTTTATATTTTTACAGATTTATTTGAGTTTTTTTACAATTTTTTTGTCAACTTTTATAGGTTTCGGACGGTTTCGTCCGAAACTGAAACCGAAACCGACACCGTTTCGGTTTCGGCCCTACCCGAAACCGAAACCGAAACCCTCATCCTTGCCTCCTCGACTGTTTCCGAGTTTCATAGTGCCAGGGGCCTTAGGCAGGCAAGGATGGGAGTTTCGGTTTCAGGATTGCCCAGGCCCGAAACCAAAACCGTTTCGGTTTCGTTTCGACCGATCTCGGGCAGCCTCAAAAGGAGAGTGTCGGCCGGTTTCGACTGGTTTCGGTTTGGTTTCGGACGGTTTTGGTCTGGTTTCGGAAGAAACTAAATAAAATATTATTTTTTTTTTTCAGTTTTGGAAATGCTACAGTAGTTTCGGCTGGTTTCGTTTCAGTCATGGCCGAAATCGATACGTTTCGGCCGAAACCAACAACCATGTAGGTAGGGTGAACCCCTCTCTCCTCTGCTCTTTGTTCTGGTGGCTAGTGTTTTGAGTAGGATGTAGGTGAGGTGGAGGCTGCAGGTCTTGTTACAGATGTCTAGGGAGTTAGAGGTGGTATGTCTATTTCTCACTTGCAGTATACTGATGACATCATTTTATTCTTGGCTGAGGGAAAGCATATGCTTGTCATGATGAGATTTTTAATGGAGTTTCTGGAGGTCACAGGGTTGAAAGTCAATTTTGACAAGAGTCTCCTGGTAGGTGTGAATGTTGAGGACAATATTATATGGAAGGCGGTTGCTGTTCTAAGTTGTAGGAGGGGCAACTTTCCTATCTCTTATTTGGGTCTTCCGCTCTCTCCTTCTGCTCTTAAATCGTCAGATTGGCAGCCCATTGTTCACAGGTTTGAGACAAGTTTGGCAGGTTGGAAGGCAGGGCGTCGTCTGATGGGGGATGGCTTGTGCTTTGTAGCTCGATTTTGGACAATCTTCTGACATACTTCCTCTCTATGTTCAGGATTCCGAAGTAGATGGTCAAGAGACTAGAAGCTACTCGATGTAGATTTTTATGACATGGCAATGGTGGCAAGTGTAGCGGCTGGCATGATGTAGCTTGGGCAAGAGTCACCAAGAATAGGGAGTAGGGAGGTGTGAGATTGAAGAATATCAATGATTTCAACATGGCTTTGCTAGCAAAGTGGTTGTGGAGATTCAGTGTTGGTGAGGAGGGTCTTTGTGCTAACATTATTAGACAGAAGTACTTTGGAAAATCTAGAGTCTAGCATTTTTCTCCTACCCGACAGGCCAACACTCCCCTTTGTGGCATGGCATTTCTTCTTGCAGGGATATTATTCTCACAGGTGTTAGGCATGGCTCTTTTTGAAGAGAGAGGTTGTGCGGTGATCTTGCCTTTTAGGAGGTGTTTCCTGACCTTTTCCAGGTGGCTGTAGTTCCTCTTATTTTAGTTTCCTAGATCATTGACACTTTCACCCACTTTCAAGAAAGATTTGAGGCAGTCAGAGTCTCTTCAGCTTCAAGATCTGCTCTCATTTGTCCTCTATATGCTGTTAGATAGTGTGGACTGGTGGGTGTGGCGTTGGGAGAAGGGCGGTTGCTTTTTGATTAGATCAACCTATAGTATCATTTCTGATGGTGGGCTTGGACATGGATTACAACTTCAGTTAGGAGGCCTAGAAGTCCTTTGAAGGTGAAGGTTCTCCTCTGGAGAATCTCTCTTGGCAGGCTCCCCACAAGAGACAGACTCTTATGTACTCTTTGTGGGACGAAGTCATCTATTGATTATATTTTTATGGGTTGCTCCTATCTTCGTATAATGTGAAGAGGGTGGCTGTAAGAACTCATGGTATCATCCCTTCGCATGGTGGGGTCTATAAGTTGATTGGAAAAATGGAGAAGAGACTGGCTGACCAAAGGAGATAATACAATTGGTGACTCATTCTTCATCCTACATTAGGGATGATTTGGGGGGAGAGGAACAACTGTATTTTCTCTAGGGTTGCTTGGGATGTTGAGGGTCTTTTGTTGGGATTTGTAACGAAGTCAAGGAATGGGCGTTTATTGTTTGTAATGTGAACATGGTATGCAATCTCGTGAGAATCTCGGTCTTGGCCCCTTCCCGAGAAACGAGAAGGCCGAGATGCCTCTTCAGGCAAGGTTGTCAGGATCCTCTTCAGGCAAGGTTGTCAAGATCCCCTTACATGTAAATAGGAAGTACCCCCCATTTGAATCCAATAAAAATATCAAAAAATCATCTCTTACAAATAAAAAGTGAACTCTCCCATCCAAGAAGAAAATCGCGATTTCGGTGGTTCCATCAAATAGCGACTTTCTAATCTTTCATAATTTGACATATCTAAAAATTTCATAATTCAAATAAATCTAATAGAATACTAAAAATCTAAAGTCCGGTAAAAAAGTCAAACGTTCATGACTTCTCCAAGGGAGCCACTCTCCTACTGACGACACTTAGTCTGCTTGAGACCTCTCAGGATTGGTCAAACCTAAGCTATCATCACCTAAACTCATGAGATTTTTCACTTTCTAATTGAAAAGAAACTAAAATCCTAAGGAGAGAAAAATGAAAATGCACATCCTGAATCCCAATTCCCACACTCTTGTTGTATGATATTGTTGAACGAAAATTCTGTTCTCTTGCCAGAAAACACTTGTCTTAGATATTTAGAGTAAATGTATATTGGCCGAGCTTTAGATGGAAACAACCTCATACCTATGCAGTCTGAATTTTAGGACGAATGAAGAAGAACCCATCTATGAATGTTCGGAATAAATAAAACAGCAGAAAAAGAAATATCTTCTGCACATGCTCAAAGTCGTTCCGAAGCAAGCCGGGGCTGAAACCATACAAGCCCGGGATTCGCGGGACGAAACCTTCACCGACGACTTGTTTTAAAAGAAAATTTAGAGCAAGCACATTGTGAAGGGAAAAAGATATGTGTCCGGGGCTCCAGATAAAAGGAAACCTCAATGCATGCATTCAGAAATTTTAAGTGAGAGGAAGAATTCCCTGCTTTCAGGATAGGGTGGAAGATCCCAGGCTTTCAGAAAATTTCAGAACAGATGAATGATAGAAAGATATCCGTTCTTAATTTTCCGGAGGAGATACGCGGCGGAGAATAGAAACATTCTTCTATACGTCTGCATGAACAGGCCATTCCAGACCAGGCGGGGCTGAAATCACATAACTCCGATATTCTCGGGATAAAATATTCCCCAGGCCCTTAATACATTGGAAAACCCTTGTTTCAGATATTAAGAACAAATGTAAGAAAAGAACAAAATGTATTGTCCAGGATATTCAGAAATTTCAGAACACATGAAAGACAGAAAATTATGTGTTCTGAATTCTCAGTATGGATAAACAGTAGAAGACAGAAATAGCCTTCTACCCATATTCGAATCTTGGATGGAGGTCATTCCGAATTGGGTTGGGGCGGAAGCCATATAACCCCCCATTCTCGGGATAGAATCTTTGGCGGTCAATCGTTGCAAATGTTCGGAACAAATACGCCAGGGGAAATATTTATCCGAGCCTCGATGAAAGGACAACCCTCAAAGTTACTCATTCAGGAATTTTCAGAATGAGTGGATGAAATGAACCACTCGTTTAGGTTTTCCGAATAAATCTGAGACAGAAGAAGAAATCAGTCCCGTGCATTCCAAACGCCAAGAAAAATCCCCGGGGTTAACCATGATAGAAATGAGTCAACCCCGCATCCCGGGGACAAGTCCAAGGTCGGCAATAGAACGGAACCCGTCCTACGTGGCATTCATGCCCAACAATCAGTCAAATACCCATGTCAGCAGAAATGCGACAGAAACTGCTCGTGCGCCAGGAAAAAGTCCACGTGGTGAAACGACAACGAACCAGGTTTTTAAAGGCTTCCCGGGGCCGGCAGGAGAGGGGCGCACCCGGTGGGAGCCCCACCAGGCCGTGCGCACCCGGTGGGCATCCCACCAGGCCCCCCACGCCCGGTGGGAGTCCCACTGGGGGCTCCCGCACCCGGTGGCCTCCCACCAGGTTGGCGGCCAGTGGGGGTCCCCCCGGTGCCCCCACCCCGGTGGAGTCCCACCGGGGCTCGCACCCCGTGGCCCTCCCACCAGGCCGCGCGCCATGGGGCCCACCGGTGCCCCCACACCCCGGTGGGAGTCCCACCGGGCTCCCGCACCCGATGGGCCTCCCCCAGGCCGCGCGCGGCCAGTGGGGGGGCCCACGGTGCCCCCACACCCGTTGGAGTCCCACCGGGCTTGCGCACCCGTGGCCTCCCACCAGGCCGCGCAGCCGTGGGGGCCCACCGGTGCCCCCACCCACCGTGCCCACTGGGACCTCCCACCGGTGGGCCTCCCACCGATGCCCCCCATCCCTCGGAACAGAGAAAAGGAGGGGAGAGGGGGGAGAAACAGAAACGGAAAGCAATAAATACGTACCTGGTGGAGGTTCCCCCGGTGGAACCTCGTAATATCTTCCGGTGGAATGCCCACCTCCACTCCCACTCCTATAAGGAGAGGACCTCCAGAAGAGAAGGGGGAAAGAGAAGACTGGCGACCAAGCCCGAACTCCAAGGAAATCGCCCAAGGCCTTCTTTGCTGCGATCAGAAGCTGCTGTGCTCCTTGCCCTGTTTTTATATTTGAAGGCGGAAACTTGCCTTGTTCTTTTCAAGCAATTGCATGACATGAAAGTGTGTGCATGATTACATGATAGTAAAGTACGAATCCTCATCCAAGTTTGGAAAGAGGACTCCATGGCCTTCTAAAAGGAAACAAATACATGATGATTTTATTAGATGCATGGGTGGAATATAGTGATGTTTTTCTGCAAAAAAAAAATTACAAAAGAACCCTGTATCCGTTTTTATTTAACATAATGTCCATATAAGAAAAATCCTGGATTTTAATATTCCCTGAACATAAACAGGTGCTTAGATCGTTTCTAAAAAAATTCTGAGAATCCAGAGTAAGGTATCACGGGGCGGAACACAGAAAGATTACTAAATCACCCCTACCTATCATAAAAATTAAAAAAATACTCTCGCATGACCAAAAATTTATAAATCAGTCCATGTTTTAGGGAGATTTTGCAAATCAGTCCACTTTTTGGGTTTAAAATACAAATCAGTCCCTAAAATAAAGAGGAATTTGATGAGTCAGTCCCCATTTTAAAGGAGATTCCCAAATCAGTCCCTAAAATAAAGAGGAATTTGATGAGTCAGTCCCCATTGAATGGGGCATCTTTATGAAACAGTTCCCAAAAAAAAAATATGGGAAAACATGATAAATATGTTCCTGTTTCGGCAAGGGTTTCTAAAACAGCCCCCAATGTGGATACATATATTGATGAAATGGTTGTAATCCCACACGGGAAGATGAACCCGATGTGAAGGAATTTTTCTCGCTCATAATATGTTTTCAATAGCCAGGTCTAGCCATGTATCAAAGGTATTCGAGTTCTCCTCGATGTAAATGAAACGTCGAGTTATCGACGGGGAATGGTCCAGTACACGACACCCAAATCGTCTGATGAATGAAATTCGTCTGTTTTAACAGACTGGCACGCCCGCAAACAATAAACATCGAAATCTATCTTTTCCCTACAAAAGATAAAAGATTTTGAAAAGAATATTTTCGCGTGTTAAAACAAATTGGCACGCCCGGTGGGACCTTTCCTACCTTTCATACATGGGTTAGACCTGATGCTAATGCTTGGCTCCTGATTATTGGGCTTTGCCATTACAGGAAGTCAACGAAAACATCAAGCGATGGCGGCTGTGACGTACGGACCGCAAGTGGTGGCGAATCACGCCCGCTTCGGTTACCTCACCACCCCGCTGTGTTTTGGCGACTTCCCGGCGGTTGTCGGCTCACCATATTTCCTCGGGGTCGTTCCCGCGGTACAGGAGGCGCCAACGGAGGAAACGAAGCTGACTCCAGCTGGGGGCAGCAAGCCCCGATGAAGGCCGAATCTTCTCGGTGAACACCGTTTCCACCAGTGCCGTACCCGTGAAAAGGGAACGGCATATGGCCCGCAAAGGCAGAAAGCCTAGGGCCATTGTCTCAAAGTCCGGCAAGACAGTTCTTGTCGGTGATATCAGAGTTAACCTGGACGGGGGCAAGCCAATATTGCCGAAAAGCAACATTGTCCCCACCATCCCCACCTCCAACCGCTTCGCATTGCTCCGGCACATGCGGGAAGAGTTCCGCTGCACCTAGAAGCACTCGCGCCCGACCTTCGGTGGCGCGGTCCAGAAGTATCAGCCCAAGATGAAACAAATCTGGGTCACCAAGGAGGAGGCCCGAAGAATCAGAAAGCTCAGGGCAGAGAAAAATGCCCAAGCGGAAGCAGAAGAGGACTACCCGGTAATCCAACCTCCTAAATCTCAACACCCTCGCGGGCAAAAGAGAAAGGGGTATACCGGAAGCCCAACTTTGTCTCCACGCGGGTGGAAATGACCCGTCAGGAGGACAAACGACATGATGTGAAGCAGCCCTCACGCATCTCGGTCTTTGACCGATTGGGGGCAGTGCCCCAGCCAGGGGGCCAGAATATGAAGAGGCGGAGGCTAGTGCAGAAGCCCCAGTACGGGGTAGATTTGAAGATCCACTCCTGTTATGTGTCGGAAAAGAAATAGTTGAGCCCGTGAATGCACCTACAGAAGCAGCAGGCGCAGGGGCATCCAACCCAGACACAGATGCAATATTTCGCAATACGCGAAATGCCAAACGGAACCTCCAAGCCCAGTTTGGCGGCCGGGTGGCACTTCTAGCCAGAGCCAGGCACATGATGAGCGCCTTCCTCAAGAACAACACCATACCCTCCATGGCATAGAACAGACAATGACGGAGATGAGAACGTCAGTGTCCGAGGGGATGTGAATCTCCCTACGAAGACCCGATGAACATGTGGTCTTCGTACCGCCCTCCTAGGGCAGCATATAATGCAATGTCTGATGATGCCAGATATGAAACCATGCAGCGCTGGCACATCGAGATGACCAATCTCTGCCTGGAAATGAAGCGGCAGAAGAATGCTAATGTCCAGCGGACGCGTTGAGGTCGGCCCCCAACTTCAATGCCCAAGGAGACAGAACGGCACGGCGGTGCGCCTATGGCTCTCCGCCAGCCCATCCCGGTGAATGATACAGGTGCTATGCCGGAGTTACAGCCAGTGCAAGGTCCAAGCTCTCAATCCCCACAAGCCTCTGCAATTGAAGACGCTGTCGCTTACGCAATGAAAAGATTGTTGAGGACAAGTTCGCACACAACATGGTGAGGGTACCGCCACTGTGGATTTGTACAGGGTGCCGTATCCGATCCATCACCAGTTCAAGAAGTTGCCACCTGATTGCCCCAAGGCACCAAAATTGCAGAAGTTCGGTGGGCAGACATCCCCACCACGAACACTTGGCCTATTATTAACGGCCATGGGTGAGCTTGGCATTAGAAGAGTCATATTTGTTGCGGTATTTCGCGACATCTCTTACGGGCACCGCTTTCCAATGGTACTCGAGATTGAAGCCAAACTCTGTCGTTGACTGGGCCGACATGCAGAAGAAGTTTTTAGATCGGTTCCAGACTGCAGAAGAAAGGTGTCCTTGGCTGAGCTTTGCTCCCTGAAGCAGAAAAAAGGGGAGACTGCTCTAGATTTCATCAAAAGGTGGCGAGATTTCAGCATGAGGTGTGATAATCCGCCCACCAAGAAGATGCCATCACCATATGCCGGCGGGGCCTGGCAGCTGAAGTAAGTGAAAAGCTCTTGGGAACCAACATAAAGGGCTTTGATCAGCTCAATGCTGTAGTGGCGGAGATGAAATGTTCTTCGCCGAAAACCCGACATTTGGGGCCTTTAAAGCCAAGCCCAACAAAGAACGTGCCACGGGAAAAGAAGTAAATGCTGTGGACTTCTCGCTCAGAGCGGCGGTCAGTGAAGGAAGGAACTTCAGGTGGTTCTGGGGGCCAGGACAAAAGAAAAGCACCTCCAACAATCACATTGGCAGACCGTCTGAAGACTCCATATTCTTCAGAAGAGATCATACGAAGAAACTCTTCGATCTCTGTATGAAGAAGAATTGCTCAAGCTGCCAAACATTAAAAGGCCCATGATGAAGCTGACAAGACAGATGAGCCCAATTACTGTCCATATCACAGAATGTTGCGGCATACAATTGAGGATTGTTATGTCTTCAAAACGAAGTAGAAAAATGATCCAGAGCAAGCTGATTACTATGAAGACAGGCCTTGTGGACCCCCCAACCTCATGATCAAGATCAGCAGAGGCAGTCTGCTAATGTGATACACATCACTGCTACAACCTATGGACCTGATACCCAGGAGAGTGATACCTCGAACGCCCAACCGTCTTACGGGCGGGCAGCCCCCGCACTCAGGAGCCTTTGCGCCGGTGGATGCCAAAGGCAATGCAAAGTCTCGAAAGACGGGTCGATCATTGCAACACGGCCAAAGGGAAATATTGAGCCGTCTAAGAGCCATGGATGAACAGCTACCAGTTCCCAGTCACAGGCCTCATCGCCGAGCAAATGCATCTACTTCCCTGGCCCGTCCATCGGCCAGAGGATGGCTTCTGAAGGGTCCTCGAGCTCAACAGAGGATGTGATGGTGGAGAGGCTATATTCCTTTCCACGCCGGGAAACTTTGGCGATTTTCCGCGCATACGCACGCGGGCTGCTATATCGGCCAACACCAATATATGCCCGGCCGGGCTATTGCCCATAACACCGGTCAGTGGTCATGATCTTGAAGACTGTTATACCTTCAAGTGGTCATGATCTGAAGACTGTTATACCTTCAAAGACTTAGAAGCCTGGATTGCCGAAGGAACAATTGACATGGGAAGCCTTTTGGTCGACCCACCCCAACCACATAGCCAAAGGCGAGCAAATCAAGCCACTGACGTTGTCACCTATTCGGTCAACGTCATCCATAAGTCAACTGATAAAGAGAAGGCAGGGGGAGACTTTATGAATTCCTCTATAATAGTCTCCCCAGGGACAATGATGATGAAGCAGGGTCTTCGAACCCACCACCCGAAGCCCCAGCAATTGTGCCAGTTGAAGCCGAACAGACAGCTGATTTTCATAAGCATCTGTTCCAGTTCCTAGCAGAGGCAGAAGCCGAGGCGCCACCGCCTCAAATGCAACCAGTGGCGCGAACCGAACTCCCGCTCACCCGCCAGCCAGGTCGAAGCCTTAAGGGCCGTGGGGGTGAGTTGTCAGGCGATGAAAAGACGGGGTCGGATGATGAACCTCCCAAGATGTATACACCAAAGGAGGATGATATGGCCACCTTTCCCTATCAGAAAGATTCATCCCATGGTCCTAGAAAACATGATCCATCGGGGCGTCCGAGTTAGAAATGTTCATGAAGCTCATCCCACTCAGATGTCTACACCAGTCCCCCATGGGCTATCTGTCCATGCGGTACATCAAGACTCGGGGATGAGATACAAGAATTCCTCCACCGGTTGAGAACCAGCAGGCAGGGAGGCCGGTGCCCGCTGCCGCACCCAGGGAGCCTTCTCGTGATACAGTGATAGAGATGCTTCAATGGGTTCTCCGTGACCTTGACCAGATCAAGCGTCAGCAAGCTCAGCAAGCGCAAGAAGTGGCGTTCATAAAAGACCACCTCCTCACAGCTGCAGTGGATGCTCTTGTTCAGCGCGAAATCTCCGGGAGCCCGGCGCCAGCTCATCAGCCAGCTCAAAATGATATGCTGGGGCAGCCTGCCTTTACGGCTGGGACCAGTGATGCTCAAAGGCCGACCTCTAACGGGACCCCATCAATGTCCCACCCTGAGGGCAACTCTGTTCCAAATGCCTCCGGGATGAATTATTCTGTGAATGTGATCAGCGTCAGTATGGGCGCCAACAGCCGAGAAGAAGGACAATCACTTGATAACACCACCCCTCCATTGAAGTTGCTTCGGAGCGCCCTGCTGAACCAGCTCCCTGGGAATTTTCTTCCGAAAGGAGAATACCAGCATGATATTTAATAAGCTCCGCAAAGCCGGCAAGATATTGGCCATCGGCTCACGAGCTATCCGCACGGAGGCGGAAAAGAAACACCCTGCATACTGCGAATATCACTGCATGGTGTCGCACCCTACTAGTGAATGCAAAGATGTACAAGGATCATTAGAGGCCTTTATCAGACATGGTGAGATCGACTCTGATGGGAACTTCACCGAAAGAATGCATGCCAAGCTTCGGATAGAAGAGTCATATGCCGCTTTGGCTTTGTCGAAGATTGTCTTAAGCCTAGATGGCCGCCACTCCATGCCAGGGCTCCCATTGAGATAGAAAGCCTGCTGGACAGTCAAGCCGAACAAGGCCAAGAAGAAACCCTTGAACAGGAGGAAAGGTCAGATCTCAGCCGAGCCATCGACTTTGAAGTCACACAGGGCTCCAAGGCTCGGAAGCAAGACCCAGGGACAAAACTCAACAGTTGGAAATTGACTGCAATCATGAAGAAGGTTGTGAAGCCAAAAGCCATGAAGAAAATGTTGAATTGAAGACAGGGCAAAGCCAGGGAGATAACCCCCAGAAAATGAGCCTCAGGCAGGATGTGATCAGGTCCAAGCAAGCAGCACTGATGAAAAAGTTGCAAAGCCAATTCCCAAGCTAGGTCGAAAGGCCGAGCTCGGCAAAGAAGAGAAAAGCTAGCTTTCGCACAAGGTCAACAAAATCAGATCAAGTCTGAGTCGTCTGAACGTGGCCCGGAGCAAGCCTTGAAAGGGCAAAACAAAGCTGAGTTGCCCAGTACCAACATACAGCAGGAGGAGGTCCGACAAGAAAAGAAACCTGCCCCCAAAGTGAACTTGCAAGCTGAGAATCCTCCCATAGCCCAGTTCCAGAGTTGCCTCTCCATATCATTGAGCAGGCAATCAAGGCTACCTTTCAATCCCAACAAGGATGAAAGTAATTGGGTCACAATGACCCCGAAAAAGCATGAGCAACCCAAGTTAATCAGAAACAAGGCTCCATACTGCCGCCCTTATATGGGGGGCTCCTCTCAGCCACCTACAGAAGCCCATGGTCCTTCCTGACCAAGCTCGCTCAGGCGAAGAAGCAAGAAAGAAACAGACAGAAAAGCTTGAGAAGAAGACTGAAGAAGCAGGCCGAGCAAGCCGCCTTGATGGAGGCTCCCAGAAAATTGAGCCCCCTGCAAAAGCTTCAGAAATTGATCAATGAACTGGAAGAATATGTCCCTTCCAAGCCTTCTAACGGCGTCCCCTTGGACCGATATATCCCTTGGGAAGAGATGGAGCGCAAGACAAGGCTCAAGAACTGGCTTCGTCAGAAACTCCAACAAATGCGGGAAGGTGAAAAGTTCCCTCTCCCAGAAGAACTAGCCATCTTCTATAAAGATGACGAACTCACCATTGAGAAGTTAGAAGAAATGCTGAAAGAATTCTCATGCAATATGGTGTCGATACCGCCACCTGAAAGTTTGTCATCCTCAGGGGGCAAGGCAGCCACAGCGACCTATCAACGTCGCGAGCGAGGCCGAGGAAGAGGCCGAGGCAGAGGTCGCGGAACAAACTCCGCCCCACCTACTCGGGGGAATCCCAATCCGCCCAATCTCAACAGGGTGATAGTCTTTCGCGGAGAAGAACCTGAACCTACCCCGGAGGTGGAAATACGGGGCAACACATTTATCTTCGACCCGTCGGATGAGGAGGACGAGGTCGCTACCCAGGCCCCTCAAGAGAAGCCAGCAGAACAAGCTACTCAGCCGGGTCCCTCTGGCGGGGACAATGTTGAAACGCCACCCCCGGATGAAGACTCATTGGCCCCGCTGTTCAGAGAAAAGGAAGGCGACAAACCAGAACCTGAGGAGAGTAGTAAACTCATGTATCCTCCCAAATCTCTGGAGCAAATGGTCGCGCCACTGGACCAGATCCGGGCTAGAGCTGATCGAAAAATCATCCAGCAAATGAAGCGGTTTCCCGCCAGTGTGACTGTGTGGGATGCCATTGCCTGGAGCAAAGAATTGAGGGAAGCTCTTGTAAAGATTCTCCAGCAACCTGAAGTTTATGAAACCCATGTGGCTGAAGCCAGGCCCAAACCTATGAAGCATTGCTGCGAGGTCACTTTCTCTGACAAAGACATGCTGCTGTCCACGCCATGCCATAACCGCCCGCTTTATATGCAAGGCAAAGTCAACGGGCACGAACTCAATCGGATCCTAGTCGATCCCGGGGCGTCAGTCAATATAATGCCCCTCAAGACCTTCGAGTCTTTATACCTGGTCCCCTATCTACAGAGGGTGAATGATGTGAGAATCTCCGGGTTCAACCAAAATTCAGAAAATGCCCTAGGCAGGGTGGAAGTAGAACTGGTGTTGGGCGACTTCACCACGAAGGCGGTGTTCTACATCATCAACGCCAATACCTCATACAAGGCCTTGTTGGGGAGACCCTGGCTCCATGAAAATTGGGTCATCCCCTCCACACTCCACCAGTGCATTAAATATGCAAAAGGTGGAGAACAACACACTGTCTTCGCCGACCGGGCTCCTTTTCGGCCAAATGAATGCAACTTGACCGACGCCCAACTATATTTCGGCGAGCCTTCAGCTGAGTTACCAGGTCAAGTGAAGGACAAAGGCAAGCAGAAAATCAATATTGAAGAAGATGATGATGAGGAGGAAGATGAACTCTTCACGGTAAACAAGCAACTCCTGAAAATTCACCGGCTAAGTCTCCAAAATGATGCTCCAGAGGCAACCCCAAATCAGCCAGAAAGGCGAGAAATCAATTTCGAAGCAAATGTGATTGGCCGGGCCATTGATAGAAGCATTTCTCTGCCACCGGCATCCATGCAGCTGCCTTTCCAGAGAGAGGAATACAAAGTTGAAAGACTGAAGACATTTGTCGTCACACATCAGACAAAGGAAATGCAGAAAGAGGGCGAAGAAATCAAGCCCATTGTCTTCTATAGGGGAGACCTAGTCCCCCAATGCCCCCCAGTTGATGATTTCGGGTGGAGCGAAACACCACAAATATCCTCCAACCGTGGAAGAGATGGATGACATGCCTCAACATATCAAGAAGATGTGCCAAAAGCAAAAAATCTCACAGGCGGAAGAAGCTTCCCGGCGTGAATACTTCCAACAGATGTGGAACCCAAAACATGTCCGGAGGCAACCGCCCTTCGCCAAGAAAGACACAAGAGGGCTTGGGTATGACCGGAGGCCAGACTTTGAAGTCTATTATGCGGTCAACACCCTAGGGGTTCTACCCCTGTCAAATGAGGAACAGGCGGGAGAGAAGCAACCTGACTCCACAATGAAGAACAAGAACAGGGAGAACAACCCACACCAGTAAGTGATCTCCGCCTCAAGAAAATTTTGAAGAAGAAAATCAGCAATTCTGGGCAAGTGTCGCCGTCAACTAGAACAATATGAGGTACATGTTGCTGACTCAGATGAGGAGAAAGACTTCATTGATCTACAGCCAGCCCCGCGTGAACTTGAAGATGGCGGACAGGCTACTGTAGATGAATTAATTGAACTCAATCTCGGGGAGCCGGGAGATCCTCGACCAATATTCATAAGTGCTCTACTCAATAAGGAAGAAAGACAGTCCTACAAACAACTCCTGACGGAAGTATAAAGATTGCTTTGCTGGACCTACAAAGAGATGCCTGGCCTAGATCCTTGGTGGCTGAACATGAAGCTGTCAATATTCCCTGATGCTAGACCAGTGAAACAACCTCAAAGACGCATGCGTCATGAACTGGAGCTCAAAGTCAATGCTGAGGTCGACAAGTTGTTGCAAGTGGATTTCACAGAGCCATGCATGTACCCAATCTGGCTCGCCAACATAGTCCCTGTGAAGAAGAAAAGTGGCCAAGTCCGAATCTGCATCGACTACAGAGATTTGAACAAAGCCTGCCCGAAGGATGACTTTCCAGTCCCGATCACCGAAACCATGGTCGATATGACTACGGGACATGAGACATTGTCATTCATGGACGGCTCGTCAGGATATAATCAAATCCGCATGGCTGTCGAAGACAAAATGTACACTGCCTTTAGATCCCCCAAAGGGATTTTCAACTACAAGAGAATGCCCTTCGGCTTGAAAAATGCTGGCGCCACCTATCAGAGGGCTATGACCAAAATCTTTGATGAGATGATTCATGATCTGGTCGAATGCTATGTTGATGACCTCGTCGTTAAATCAAAAAGGCGAGAGAACCATCTGGCAGATTTGCGGCGGGTCTTTGAAAGGCTTCGCCAATATCAATTGAAAATGAATCCAATGAAATGCGCCTTCGGCGTGTCAAGTGGCAAATTCCTCGGCTTTATTGTCAGATACCGGGGGATAGAGATTGACCCAGACAAAATCAAAGCAATCCGAGGACTTCCCTCACCAAGAAACATAACTGAGCTGAGGTCACTTCAAGGCAGGCTAGCTTATATCAGGCGATTCATCTCCAATCTCTCAGGGAGATGCGCCCCCTTTGGCAAGTTGATGAAGAAAGGAGCACCATTTATATGGGATCAGGAATGTCAGAGTGCTTTTGATCAGATCAAGGACTATCTGCTTACCCCTCCTGTACTAGGGGTACCAATCAAAGGGAAACCACTCATCCTCTACATAGCCGCCATGGATGCTTCGCTGGGAGCTTTACTGGCACAAATGAATGAAGAAGGCAAAGAACAACCACTATACTACCTCAGCAGGAAATTGGTTGGCCCTGAACGCCGCTATCCACCCATAGAAAAGGTGTGTCTGGCATTGGTTTTTGCCGTGAAAAAAATGAGGCACTACCTATGTCCCACCAAGTGGAACTAATATCGAAAATAGATCCGCTCAAGGTTCTTTTCAATCAGCCGGTATTGTCAGGAAGACTGGGCAAATGGGCTTTGCTCCTCATGGAGTTCGATATCAAATTCATTCCACGAAAGGCAATTAAAGGTCAGGGGATGGCAGATTTCTTGGCAGCACATCCGCTCCCAGCAGACTCTCCTCTCAACCTCCAACTCCCTGAAGAAGAAACACTTTCACCTCACCAGGAGGTGGAAGGCCAAAGCAGAAATTTCTCCTCAGAAAGATGAGGAGGCCTCACCATCAATTTACCATGTTGGGAGCTCTATTTTGATGGCGCTTCCCGAACGATCAAACAAGATGATGGTTCTACAGCATTTGCCTCGGGAGCCGGCATCGTCCTGGTCACTCCACAGGGGGGAATCCTCCATAACTCCTGTGCTCTCATGAAACCCATGACCAACAATGAGGCAGAATATGAAGCACTAATTGTGGGGCTCCAATTGGCGCTTGAAATGAACATCAGATGCATTAAAGTCTATGGGGACTCTCAACTGATTGTCCGACAAGTCACGGGGGATTATGATGTCCGGAAACAGGAGCTAGTCCCTTATCATACCATGGTGCTGAAACTCAGAGAGAGGTTCTACCTGTTTGAGATAAGCCATGTACCCAGAAGCAAGAACTCTCAGGCGGATGCCCTAGCAAATTAGCCTCTGCCATAAAGCTACCTCCCGAAGGAGAGCTTGATATAACAGTCAGACACAGGAGGCTATGCCCAGTATGCTTGAAGAAGAACCTGAACCAGGAACTTTAGAAGCTAACCTGCTGGAAGAGGATAACGCCGCCCAGGAAGAAGATTGGCGTGAGCCCATCATCAAGATAAAGAACGGTTGGCTACCCCCAACCGGGCAGAAAGGGTGCAGTTGCTACGAAGGGCGACATCCTACCAGCTAATTGCTGATCAACTCTATAGACTTGTTCATGAAAAAGACAGGTCTGTTCTTCTAAGGTGTCTCTCCCCGAAGGAGGCAAAAGCCATTATGCATGAAGTTCACTCCGGACTATGCGGCGCGCACCAAGCGGGAGATAAAATGAAGATGAATATCAAGCTGAAAGGGTTTTATTGGCCCACCATGTACGCGGATTGTAATCAATACGCCCGTTCATGTCATGAATGCCAGGCTTTTGGTACTATACCAAGGAGACCCCCCACCTCCCTCCATCCAACGGCACCCACATGGCCGTTCGCAGAATGGGGGATGGATATTGTGGGACCATTCCCACAATCCTCTAAAGGGCATAAATTCATATTGGCTGCAACTGACTACTTCTCTCGATGGGCTGAAGCAGTCCCCTTCGGGAAGTGACAGGAGAAACCGTCGCCAGATTTGTCAGGCAACACATCATATACCGGTTTGGTACTCCCAACAGAATCATTTCGGATAATGGCACACCATTCAGAAACAAAAGGGTATATGCACTGGCAGCCAAGTTTCATATAGACTGGAGGACATCGACCGTCTACAACCCACAAGCCAATGGCTTAGCTGAAGCCTTCAATAAAACCTTGTGCAAGCTACTGGCCAAGATAGTCGGCAGTCGCAAGCGGGAGTGGGGAGAAAAGTTACATGAAGCTCTCTGGGCATACCGAACAGTCTATAAAACTCCTACCGGATGTTCACCATTCTCCTTGGTATACGGAGCAGAAGCAATGATCCCAATTGAAATTGAAATGTCTTCCTACAGGATAGCTGTTCATACCGGCCTACAACCTCAAGAACAAGATGAGGCAGAAAGAAGGTTGGAAGAATTGTCAAACTTAGAAGGAAAAAGGTTAGAGGCCTACAGGCATCTCCAAGCATATCAAGCACAAATGACGCGAGCATACGACAAGCTAGTCAAGCTCCGCGTATTCAAGAAAGGTGACCTTGTCATGGTCAAAGAAAAAGAAGTCATGGCAGGCCGGTCAGCTGGAAAGCTCAAACCTAATTGGCATGGACCTTATGTTGTCTCAGAAGTCTATGAAGGGGGTGGATATACGCTCGTCGACAGCAAAGGAGAAAAGCCCTTTCCCCCGTTGAATGGCAAACACTTGAAAACATACTATGCGCCAGAACATGAATTTTCTGGGCGATCCTCATGAGATACTAATGAATAAAAAAAATGGGGTTTAAAATAGAGGTGCCCCAGCGGACTTAGCCACGACCATCCTAAGTGTGGCTAAGGGTAAAAAGGCCCAGAACCCGGCTGAGGCGAAAACCCGGAAGGGCGCCTCAGGCAAAAATGGGTAACCCTCGACGTGAAAACCCACATGGGCGCGTTGGAAAAAGCTAAAGGGGCCGACCGCGGCGAAAACCCGAAAGGGCGTCGAGGCGGTAATGAAAAAAAAAAAAGAGAATGAATGAATCACCAACGATGGGGAATCATCATGTACCCCACTCTGACATACTCATCCTGTCCCACCTTGGCAACCATCTCTCTGATTAGAATCGTGAAAGCCAACCAAAACCTTGAATCCCAAAATTCCAAACCTTGGACTGACAAACCACAAGGGCGGGTCAGAGTGAAACCTCAAATCCCTAGCCACAAAATCATAAACTCCCCAGATACCCAAACCTTTGCCATCAAACCTTCAGAGACAGGTCAAATCTGGAAAATTCATACCCTAAATCTATGTGAACAGGAGAGAGAGAAAATCCTTAGAATAGGTTGGGCCGGAATAAACCTCGAATCCTTAGCTATAAAACCATGAAAGCCAGCTTCCTGTTTTCCCAAGAAACAGACCCGAGAATCACATTCCGAACATGTAGATCCTAGGTCTTTGAAAAAAAAAAAAAAAATGAAAATGGGGCTTAAAATAGAGGTGCCCCGGCAGACTTGGTCACTCCCCAAAAGGAGTGTCTAAGGGTAAAAAGGCCCAGAACCCGGCTGAGGTGAAAACCCGAAAGGGCGCCTCAGGCAAAAATGGGTAACCCCTCAACGTGAAAACCCACATGGGCGCGTTGGAAAAAGCTAGAGGGGGCCAGCTTCGGTGAAAACCCGAAAGGGCGCCGGAGTTGGTAATGAAAAAAAAAAAAGAAAAAGAAAAGGAATCTTGCTCAATCCTTGGCCAATAAGCCTTCATGGCCGGCAAAAAAATTTAAGCCAGAAAATCAACCCTCGCTTTAGCCAGCAAACCACAAAGGTAGGCTAATTCCGAAATCTGAATTACTCCTTAGCCAGCAAACCACAAAGGTAGGCTAATTCCGAAATCTGAATTACTCCTTAGCCAGCAAACCACCAAGGTAGGCTAAACCCGAAATCCGAACCATTCCCTTTAGCCAGCAAACCACAAAGGTAGGCTAATTCCGAAATCTGAATTACTCCTTAGCCAGCAAACCACAAAGGTAGGCTAATTCCGAAATCTGAATTACTCCTTAGCCAGCAAACCACAAAGGTAGGCTAATTCCGAAATCTGAATTACTCCTCAGCCAGTAAACCACAAAGGGAGGCTATGCTAGAAATCTGAACTATTCCCCGGCCGACAAACCACTAAGGTAGACCGGGCCAAAACCCAAATCCAAACCCAGAATTCAGAAATTCCACTTACAAAAAAATGGGGCTTAAAACAGAGGTGCCCCGGCAGACTTGGTCACTTCCCAAATAATGGCCAAGGGCAAAAAGCCTAAAATCCGGTGAGGTGAAAACCCGAAAGGGCGCCTCAGGCAAAAATGGGTAACCCCTCAACGTGAAAACCGCAAGGGCGCGTTGGAAAAAGTCAGAGGGGGCCAGCTCGCGTGAAAACCCGAGAGGGCGCGGGAGTTGGTAAAAAAAAAAAAAGACAAAAAAAAAAAAAAGATTCATGAAAGGGAGGTCTCTCTCACCTCGGAAGAGGCTAGGATTGAGTTTCCCACAAATCTTATGATAAAGGGAGATGTAAGAGTTGCCAATGACGAAACCACCCCTAGGTTCACTTTATAAGTGGCCAAAATAGGGGTCATAACTGAGGCAACGATGAATACGTCTTCCTGTCATCATGAGAAATGGGGGGAAATTTGAACCCACCTCGGAAAAGATGAAGAAAGACAACACACCT
This sequence comes from Colocasia esculenta, assembly GCA_014218235.1. Lineage (NCBI taxonomy): Eukaryota > Viridiplantae > Streptophyta > Magnoliopsida > Alismatales > Araceae > Colocasia > Colocasia esculenta. The sequence continues at coordinate 79,484,120 of CM024765.1, read as the reverse complement.
ACACAAAAAAATGACGGGTGGAAGGAAAGATGTATATGCAACTTCTGGCTTCTCAAGTTTCATTTCTGTAATCATGAGATAGGAGCCCGAGACAAGCCCTCGGGAAGCCCACAAAATACAACAATGAAATGAAAGGTGCTCAAGATGAAGAAGATATCTGCATCTGCAAGTCCTCCATCGCCGACTTCTTGGCGACAAGCTCATGCTCAAGTGCCAACCTCGCCTTAACAGACGCCTCCCTGTCGGCCGCCACCTTCCTTTTATCCTCGGCCATCACTGCCAAAATCGGCCTCAACTCTGTGAGCCTAGCTGATGCGCGCTCGATTGCCTGCTCCAACATTGATGCTTCTTCCATAAAAGCCGTGGAGGATGAATCTAACTCGGCCTGCCGGGCCCCAATCGCCGCTCTCTCATATGGGCATCGGCGAGCTGATTCTCCAATGCTGCAATATCCCTCCAAGCTGAAAAATCTGCAGGCCAACACTCTCCCATGCTGATTTTGCATGAAGATCCGAACCTCTGCCCACAGGGAATCTATGCTCGCCATCCAGGGATCTCGAGGAAGCCCCATCAAGTGATATGCTTTGGTGCTTGTCGTCATGCGATCACGCACCTCGCCAATAGGGGGAGGAAATTCGGCTTCTATTATTGAGCGGATGGATCGAATGAATGACTCCGCCATAAAATCAAGCCCCCGAGCTGAACCAGTCTGAATGTCATCCGGCCATACTATGCCATGTGGCGGAAGACTGAACCTCTGAATGAAAATAGCCTTCTCTTCTGCCATGATGGAAGGAGTGATATCCTGAGAAACTGAAAAGAAAAGAAAGGAAATGCACTGATACATCAAGTACTGAAAAAGAAGAGAAGGCAAAACATCAATACAATGTGCTATGAATAAGCAATGAAAAAGTTACCAGTATGGGCGGAATGTACACCATCTTGTGCCAGACCTGAAAGACATGAAGTGTCACGAGTGGAGACCGCCCCAATAATGACCTGGTCATCCACCTGGTCTGCGGCAGAACAGGTCATCCCTGGTAATTAAGAGGTTCAAAGCACACGGCGATTCAGAAACACTCATTGCTGCCCTATGGTATGAAAAAAGAGAATGTGCATGAGTCATTCACCTGAAGCCTCGACATCTGCGCCGACCTCGGGGTTGGCGAACTCCTGACCGTGTCCACTACAGGACATCCCCTGTAGCCACGCCCCCTGGTGATATTAATACTGAATTTAGGGGTCAGCACAAGAAGAGGCGAAGACGGAATCAAGGCATTATGGAGACCAGGACGACAAATGAATTACCTGAATCAACATTGCCCTCGCCGATGAGAGCGCCCTCCACGATTTCATACCCGTGTGAGGGGGCGTTAATCACTGGCTGACTTTGCTCTGATGCTCCTACAAGTCGCAATGATAAGTCATTTACTTGAAAGGCAAGGAGCGCAGGCGTGAAGAAGCCAAGAAACTAAAGGGGAAGCCAGCCACAACTATGGCGGGCGGAGGAAACGGCATATCTACCTGTCAGCTCTCCTCCTAAATGAGCATGCAGGGTAATCTCCAAATCCCCAGATATGGCCCCCTCCACATGATGTGTGGGGCCTGAATCGACAAAAGCTGAACCTGAAAGGGGAAAATGAGCAAATTGAAGACACAAAAAAAATTTTTTTTTGAAAGAAGACGAAATGAAAAGGACAAAGGAACTCCATACCGTTCCCCTCCGGCATTACTTCCTTTGGGAGTTCTCCCTCCTCGAGGGTTGGGAATCCCGAAATTTCAGCACCCGAGGTTATGATCGCTGGCAAAAAAAATAAAAGAAAGAGGTCAGCATACAAGAAGATGGACATATGGACGTAACCAGAAGTCAAGATTGCTTACTGGCGCTCTGAAGAATGTCCGTCCAGTCGCTGTCAGGTGCGCCAACAGCGGTCCCCTCCTGGTACTCAGGCAATCCTGGATCTGCCTCTATTTCAAGTAAATCATGAAGTTCTTGAAAGGAGGCGGACATGCTTTCGTCATAAGAGGGAAAGTCACCCTGATCATCGCTCCCTATACGTGTCTCGCCAACACCAATGTCCTCCTCAACATCATCTGCAAGAAGATATCGAAAGGGGAGGAAAGAAATCATAACCCTCCGAAAAGAGGGGGACCCCCATACGTGAAGGGTGCGACAACTAATCATATAAAATTGAAAATAGCTGTCGTTCTCTTTACCTCTCCCGGGGTCATTTGCAACTGGAATACCCCCCTCATCTGGGGACGGGGCACCATCACGAACAGGGAGATAATCATCTGTCTCCATATCGCCGAACCCCTCATCATCCTGCACACCAGAGTCGGCTTCTACTACTACGGTGTCGGAAGGAGCTGGACGAGAACAGGCCAAAGTCAGCATCCTCTACTATGCCAAATGTTGAGGCTTACTCATATGCAGAAGATATACATTCAGAAATTAAGCAATCCATGCTGAATCGCCAAAAAAAAAAAAGGAAATGATAAGTAAGTTACCAGGCTCCTCAGGCAGAGGGTCCTCAATGACGTTCTCCCGGGCTACTCTCTTAGAAGCACCGCAGTCAGCTTTAACGGCTGGCCGCCTCTTCGGGCGAGGAGAAGATGACTTTTTCTTGATTGGCTCAAAGACATAGCTTGCTGAAAAAAAAATCAGGAGGTAAAATCAGCAAGAAAATATAGCAAAAAATGATGGTAAAAAAAAAAAAAAAATCATCAGTCTCCCTATTGGCAAATGAGACACATACCGTCGGGTACAGGCGAAAAAGAGGGTGGCAATACTACCGCCCTCGGGCCCAGCTTCACAACTTTCCCTGCCTTACTGACGGCATCCCAAAGATCCTGAAGACGGGTGCAATTATCAAGCTGAGAAATAAACTCCACTGGACCCACCCGAGCAATGGAGTCCTTCAAATGCTGCTCCCAATGCGGCCAAAGGTCATTGGTGTAGCCATCAGGAAGAATGGGGCTGGATAAAGCCGCATTGGCGGGATACCCACAATCTGAAAGCAAATGCTGCCACCAAGAGTAATGTTTCTGCGGGGGAAGGCTCTGTTTGTCCTTTCGACCAAAAACAGAAAACCGCTCCAAAGGTTTCATAGCCCCTGTGTACGCATGCTTCTCCGTCGAAGGGGGCTTCTGGGGTCCCTCCTTCTTCCGGCGAGACCCATGAAGAGACCGGTCCACAGCGGGGAATTGCTGCTTAAGAAAAGCAGAAGATATCGAAAGGGGTGGCAAATCCACCTGCACAACCGCTTCTCCTCAGCCTCCTTAATACGGTCGAGCTGCTCTCTGAATACATTACTATGCCGGAACCACCAACGGGCATAGTAAATATCAACCTGTCCAGACCTCTCTGTATCGGGTAGAACACATCCAAGGGGAGGACCGCGCCGAATATAGTAACACCACCAGCTGGCGGCCACCAAATGTCTGTCACTACCCCTATACAATCTGGCACTGAGAGGAAAATCAGCATTCGGAGGGGTCGCTTGATCATACCCGAAGTTACGGGCAAACCGATTCGGGTAGTAAGGCTCCAAAATCACGGCCGTGCCCTTCCGGAACACAAGGACACTCGGCCGGACACTGCATAACCAGCCTTTATAGAAAGAAGGATCTGCCTCTGGCTGCCCAGGAAGGAAATACTGTGTAGCCCCAGGACCATTAACCCCGAAAGGGCGAAATCCCCAAGAACAGTGCTGAAAATTCAAACCCGCCTGGTCTCTAGAGGGCAGAAAAGATAAAGCTCTTCTGGCACTTCGCAATTGATCATAAGAAGCATGATTTGGGCAATTGCGGAACAAAAAAAGGAGAGGGGCTGAGGCATTCTCCAAATGTGTCTGCTGGCACAACCCAGGCAATAACAAACCGGCCCAGGCACTCAAATAATGTGTCGGCAACACCACAGCACGGTCCCGAGGCGTAAGACTGGCAGTCAAATTTCCCAAGCCATGAAAAATAGAAGCCAAGGCCACCGGCGCCAATGCAAGCTTCACTCCGTCCGCAAGGGCGCAAGCCGGGTAAAGCACCTCCGGCCGAATATATCCATCCTCCCCGTAAGGTACAACAAATGTACTCAACCAATAGGCGAGATATGCCGCCAAATACGTCCTATCGGGCAGTCCACGGGGATTCCAACCTTTGTTTTTAGGAGCGGGCAGAAATCTGACATTTTTCTCCTGCTCAACCGACAACTGATAATAGTCACTCCACGAAGTGGTATCGCCGGCAAAGCTGTTATAAAAACAAAAGGGGCCGTTGTAGAAAAAGGCAACCCATGCATGGAGCGACACTCTCACACTGGACTTACATGCTGAAGGAGGCTCATCCTTGCCCGCCCGGGCCAGGTCTCGCCAGACCTTTGTCAGATACCTCAGACTATACGGGGTGCAATAGGATCCCTTGCCCTTCGAATTGTCACGATGGAGGTCATCTAAGCACACTTCTTCGTACAGACGTCCACAAATGGGCAGACCAGATATCCGGTGAAAAGCCCATAAATCAATGGAAGTCTCACCCTCTGCGGTAGCAAAAGTGTTGAATCGCCTGTTAAACCTCTCTGCCAAAGCTTGCAAGAGGCCAGTATGACAAGGATAGCTGTATAAAGCGGCAGTCACAGCATGACGAATCCCAACATGATCCAGCAAATCATAATAATGATGCAGAACCCCCATGAGCCACTCAGTTGCTCCAAGGCGGAATCGATGTGATGAAACCACTGACCATCCGTCGTACCAGCTCGGTATTGACTCCTTTAAAATCTGACCAAGGAGGCAAAACTGGGAATAATCATCTGATGTATAAGCAGAGCCAGAAGGCAGCAGACTCAGCCCTGGAAAAGAAAAGCCTGACTTTGGCAGTCCATGTACCTCCCAGAGAGCAGGTATAATCGTCAACGTCTCTGTGACAGAATCAGTAACTGAACCGAAGAAGCCCAACTGCTCAATGTCTGGAAACTGAATAAAGGTAGGACAGTCTGGGGGAAAACTGAGATATGAAAAAGTACAGGTACCCATCATGCTATCGCGGCCTGACAGAATGGCCCGCTCCAACTGCTCTCTTTCTGAGACCACGGTAGCATCATCAGCATCCGGATCATCTATGGTAAGCTGTTGGATAAAGGGGAAGAGATGCTCATCCAGAGGGAAATGCTTTGGATAGCCATTATCCCTCAGATACTGATAGTAGCCGCCACGCTTGATAATCAAGTTCAAGTCAACCTGGCCTTCCTCAGGTGCCTGGGTCTCCAGGGGACCCCTCGCACAAGATAGAAAACCCCTATCAACAGAAGACAAGTTCTCATGCGTGATCATCCGCGGAGCCAGCTGGGGCATCCGAACCTGGGTAAGCATAGAAGTGCCGACCCGACTGCGCCCTTGATCAACGGCTCCACGACCTCGAGACATCTCGCGATCTGCATAAAGAAAAGCAAAGCCAAAGAAAAGGTGGAAATGATTAGAACAATCTCATGGAAAGAAAGAAAATCACAAGTGGGGGATCATCATACAACAGCAATAATATGATGGAAAGAAACAATGCCTCCCAAGTGAATGATGAAAGAAAGGCACGGGCCACTCGCCGTCATGCCCGACAAGCAGCCCGTGGGGGGCATTTGTTGAACAAAATTTTCCTCATAAAGAAATTACTTGTTTTAAAATAAATAGAGCAAGTATATGAGGAGAAAGAAAAGGCTTGGCCCCCAAATCCATGATTCAGAAACTTCGGAACGAGTGAAAGATAGAAAAAAATTGTTCCTCTGAATGTTCAAGTGGATAAAACAGCAGAAGACAGAAATAAACTGCTACGTATGGTCGAGTTTCGGAGGAAAATTATCTCGAGTAAAATCGGGGCTGAAATTATGCAAACCCCGGTATACTCAGATAAAAAAAAAAATCTCCGTCGCTCGATCATTTCAAATGTCCAGAATGAATGAGTCAAAGGGAAAATATCTATCCGTGACCCGGACAAAAGATATCCCTTGAAGATTTATTTTAGGATTTCCGGAATGAGTGAATCACTTATTTCTGGTTTTTTCTGAAAGGAAATAGGGACAGAGAGGAAAAAGAAATAATTCTGTGCCCGAGAAAATAAATCTCATGATTCCGGGATGTACGGAATTAAATCCCGCAGTTCTGAGATGTTCAGAATTCATCTCGCGTGTCTGTGTTGTCCGGTGTTTCCGGTACAGCCGCGGAAAGAATGTCCCAAAGAATCCTACATATGCAAGAGACAAGTCAAGTACCATGTCTGCAGAAAATGACAAATGGGTGTTGCACTGAAAAAAGAATGCCACGTACGGAAGAAAAGGACAGGTCAGGATATATATGTTCGAATGGGGGATGCACAGACCGGGGGGTCCCATCGGGACTCCCATGCTCGCTCGGTGGGGCGCCCAGCGGAGCACCCGCGTGCGCCCGATGGGGCGCCCACCGGGGCCGCGCGCGCGCCCGGTGGGGCGCCCACCGGCGCGCCCGCGCGCGTCCGGTGGGGTGCCCATCGGGGCGCCCGAGCGCGCGCCCGGTGGGGCGCCCACCGGGGCGCCCGCGCGCGCGCGCCCGGTGGGGACGCCACCGGCGCCCACGCGCGCCCAGTGGGGCGCCCATCGAGGCCCCCGCGCGCCTGGTGGGCCCCACCGGGGCCTGTGTGCGCCGGTGGGAGTCCCATCGGTGCTTTGCACAGGTGGGCCTCCCACCGGCCCCCCCTTTTCCTCTCTCTCCGAAGCAAAAAAAAAAAATATGTACCTGGTGGTGACTCCCCCGATGTCTTGAAAGATCCTCCGGTGGACCGCCCACCTCCCCTCAAATCTCCTATAAAAGGAGAGGAGCTCCAAGAAAGAAATGAGCTTTTTTCTGAACTCCGGAAAACTTCAAGTCCTGAACTTCACAGAAGAGAGGAAGAAGACTCGGGGAGAAGGAGAAGAAGAGAGAGAGAGGAGGTCCCCCCTTCTCATACTTATGTATTTTCCCTTTTGGAGCTTACTTAAAATGGATGGATAAGTCCATTATTCAAATTTATGTAAAAACACCCCATATGGGTCAACAAAAATGACCCTATGGACATAGAAAAATTGAAATAAAAAAAAAATGGAAATATACACGAATTTCATGGAGTAATGATATTTGTTTTATAAATCGGAAGAAAAATCTGATTTATTTTTATAAAACGACCAATGAACATGGTCAATTGTAAATTGAATGAATATCACATGAAAATAAATACCAAAAGATTCAAAAAAAATCTGAAACAATATTTCGACAAGATATGATCGACAAGGAAATATTTTCGCGATGATTGTGGTCTTGGAAAATTACAGAAACACCCTTGAGAGATAAAAAATTTGTGGAAATATCTTTTAAAAGATTAGAAAATTCCATAAAAATTTTCCCTTGGAACAAAATTGCAAATCAGTCCCAAGAAACGCGGGGAACGACAAATCAGTTCATATTTTGGGATGAAATCGTGAGCCAGCCCCTAGAAATAAAGGGAGTGATGAACCAGTTCACTCTTCGGGACTAAAACACAAACCAGTCCCTAAAGCAAAGGGGAATTTGATGAGTCAGTCCCCATTTTAAGGGAGATTCCGCAAATCAGTCCATTATATTGGAACGAAAACACGAATCAGTCCCTAGAAATGAAGGGAACGACGAATCAGTCCACATGCTCAGGGCTAAATTACTGATTAGTCCTCAATTCACGAAGGATAAGGCTAATCAGTCCCCATTGAATGGGGCATCTTTATGAAATAGTTTCAAAACAAAAAAAATGGGAAAACGTGATAAGTATGTTCCCGTTTCGGCAAGGGTTTTTTTTCAGCCCCCAATGTGAATACATATATTGATGGAATGGTTGTAATCCCACACGGGAAGATGAACCCGATGTGAATGGAATTTTTCTCGCTCATAATATGTTTTCAATAGCCAGGTCTAACCATGTATCAGAGGTATTCGAGTTTTTCCTCGATGTAAACGAAACGTCGAGTTATCGACGGGGAAAGGTCCAGTACACGACACCCAAATCGTCTGATGAATGAAATTCGTCTGTTTTAACAGACTGGCACGCCCGCAAAACAAATAAACATCAAAATCTATCTTTTCCCTACAAAAAGATAAAAAGATTTGAAAGAAAAATTTCCGCGTGTTAAAACAGCCCTTTAACCGGAGGGAGGTCCCTCCGGTTAAGGGTCTCTCCCCCTTAGCTGGAGGGAGATCCCTCCGGTTGGAGGTTTCTTGACCCGGGGACTCCTCCCCCTGATTTTCTATAAATATCCCCTCCGGGCCTCGTCAGGGAGTATTTTGATGCCGTGAAGACTCCTTCATTTCTTGAAGATCTCCAGACGACGAAGTGCTTGAATTTGGATTTTTGCAAGTGCTTGGTGCTTCTCCTTGCAAGTGATTTCTGGAGTTGTAATTTCCTTCGAACTCTGGGCCTTGTTGACCTCATGCCGCTGAAGATTCTTTAAACTTGTCTTCTTCGAAGCATGTTCTTCCCGAACTTGTACTTCATTGAAGGATTTGGTGTTGGCTTTCACAAAAAGTCTTTCTCTTTAACTTGAAAAAGACCTGGACCCAATATTACCTAAATAAACCATTGGATCAATATAAATATCTTCTGACATTCCTTTATGGATATCCATTGCAAACTTTCGGGGTTCAACAATGGACACATTATCTAATCATGGCGTAAAATGGTATAAAACCATGGCCATATGATAAGAGCAAAAAGGTCCAAACACTTCCAAAAATCCAAAATTCTTGAAATATCAAATTTTAGGAATTATCAGAAATTTCAGAATTTCCGAACTTCCTGAAAACCAAAATTCCAGAAATATTCAAAACTCAATTCTTGAATTTTCAGGAATTCCAGAACTCAAAACCCAATTTTCTGAATTTCTGGGAATTTTTGAACCCACAAAAGCCCTCAAATATACAATTCTGCAATTTCCAGTAATTCTCATAAACCAAATCCACAAAAATGAATTATTTCTGAATTTTCAGGATTTTCAAACCCCAAAAGCTCCGAAATATCTTATTTCTGGAATTTGAGAAAAATTTCTAAATTCTGGAAATCCAAAATCTCAGAAATACCAAAAATACCTGAAAATCTAAAAATCCCTAAAAAATATCATTCCTGGAATTTCCAGAAATTCTTAAACCCAAAATCCCAGAAATACCAAACTCCCTCAAAAAATTGGGCCAATGGACATGCCCCTCTAACGGTGGGTTCTGATCGGAACCTCCCACTTAGAAGTTATCTAGAAAACCTCAGTTAGAGGTAGGAATGGGGATGCATCACCTTGTGCGAGGAGCTGTAGGAGGGCTTACTGGAGCTTAGCATCCACTTAGCCACCATCAACTTGGGCTGCTACCCTGCCACCTTTGCTTTATCTTCTCAAAAAATTGCTTTCTCTTCTTCTTCTTCTTCCGTTTTTCTTTTCTTTCTTCTCCTTGCATTATATTGATGGGAAGGATAAGAATACTCCCTAATAGGGGTTTGAGGAGGGATAAGGAACTGGGAAATTTCTAGAACCTTTAATAGACCTTATCTTGCGCAATAAGGACCATTATTTTCACTCATTAAGCCAATTAGACTAAGCCAAGAAAGCACCCATATAAATGGGGCCATAAGGCCAAATGTCCAGTGAGCTTGGGCCAGTAAAGTGTAACTAGGTTAAGGAAAACTTCAATAGACCATAGTGCTTTGAACCTCTAGTTTCATACCCTTGTCCTTAGAAGATTTTTGAAAAGAATTACCTGGTTTTAAGCGTGAGAGTTCTTATATTTGCCGGATGTGATGAATTTACCTATCTAATAAATCCTATTGGTGTATCTCAGATCCTGCTGCGAGTGCTGATCTAGCAGTAGTATTGATGCAGGAAGGATTAGCACAGATTTTTCTTATCGGACGAAGGTACTTATGTCTTTGTATAATGCCAAGCAATCTCTGACAAAGATTCCTAGGATCAGATTCATTACAGGAGATTTCGATGCACATTATTTTTATTCTCATGACAGTATTTGGGTGTGCAGATTATACTTGTTTCTCTTGCTGTCTTTTTCCTTGCAATTGCACTGAAGTACTTTTGGCCAACCATAGGGGCTGAATGAATATTTTAGAAGGAAAATATGCAGTCTAAAAGAAATCTGAGCTAGATGTTTTGTTAAAATAGTGAGTTCAATCAAAAGGCTTCATTTTGGAGGAAAATGGTGAGGATGGCCACCTATTTATCAATCAACTAGAATTGCACCAAGCAAAAAGTAGTTGGGTTGTCTCGAATCATGATTTTCTCACATTAGTGTTCGTATTGCATGGCTTCTATGTATTGTATCCTTGACTAATTTTGAAAGTGTCATGAGGGAGGGTGGAGTGGTATTAGGTATGCATGCCTTTGTTCTCTAATAGATAAAGATCATCATGATCATGGATGGCATAGTCGGATCGGGGTGCTGGGTCGGACCCAACCGACCCGATCCGGGTCGGGTCGGGTCGCAGGATCCGCCTGACTTCATGGGAGTCTGGCCGATTCAGGATCGACCAGGTTAAAAATGAAGAAAAATTGCGAAACAAATCAGGAAAAATCAGTGAAAATTCTGAAAATTCAGTAAAAATTGCAGAAAATTATGAAAACACATACAACATTCATTGAATACAAACACAATGAAATTAAATCTTATCATGTTCGTGTGTCATAAAGAACAATAACGATGATTAAGACTTAATGATTATGTTCATACATTGAAAAAAAGATATATGTACAAGTTTATAACATGAAATAAATAAAAATACCTTGTCAATTTGACATTTCTGAACCCTTATCCTCTACCTCATGAAACTGAACAGGTGGCCCATAGTCATGTCCTCCATACTGGGTATATCCATAGCCAAACAAAGAATTGGCGATGTCTTGAAATCTTCATTGGAGGTTTCGAGGTGAACTTTCTCCTGATTTTCCTGGAGTGAAGAAACTACTGTACCCAATAGTTTGAATATTGCCAAAGTAACTTGTCCCAGTACTAGAGCTAATATCTGAATATGACAACTTTGGAGGACTAAAAAATGCTTGGATAAGAAGGCCCATATCCCCAATATGCCCTGCTTGCCTTTGTTGGCCTTCATATCCCCCATGTTGTTCTTGTGCTTCCCTTGGCTTCCTTCTTGCTGATAGGGTGGTACTGAATAATCCTCATATCCTGAAAGCATACCCCCAAGCCCAAAACCTCTTGTGGCTCCAGTTCCTGCAGCAGCACCATTATCATCATCATCATCAGGTGATTGAGTAGACTCATCCCTCCCAACTGCTTTTCCTTTCTTAAGCATCTTTCTTTGACGCGGATAATGCTTTTGCTCTGCCTCATATAATCTGGCCAAGTGAGGTGGGAGGGGGTGGAGCCTTAGAAAATGGCTCCCAATAGGTGTCTCCTCGGGAGAGTCCTCTGTACGATCTTGTGATTTTCTTCTTGGTTCCTCTATTCTTCTTTCCTTGTGAAACTTTGTTTTTTTCTTGCCTTTGTCTTCTTTCTTTTGGGTCCAATGAGTGGTAGATCTTCTTAATTGTGGCTGAGATGAAGAAAGTCTAGTAGTCTCCTGTACTGTGGCAGATCTCTTAATTCGGGTCTCTAACCTCTCTCAGGAATAGCCGCATATCCAGGTACATGTTCTTCAAATTCTACATCTTCTGCACATACCTGAACCAGGTGATCATCGGGATGAAACTCAGGTATCTCTCCCTCAACTCTCGTCTCCACCTAAGCATGTAAAGGGTGTTTTTCATTAGCAATTCATCACATCTATCTCAGGAACTACCTCCTCAATTGTTCTGCAGCTAGTTGCATGAATTTCTGCCTTTCTTCTTTTTGCTTCACCCTTAAATGCATATTATAGTGGCAATATACCAACTTCTCTAGCTATTCACACCCAGCCTATTGCGGATTTTCGTGTGAATGAGGCTAGTACTCCAATTTCTTTCACATTGGCTAGAAGAAGTGGTCAGACTTAACACTCTCACTGCAACATACGTTAAAGGGTTTGTGCCAGCTTGCTGGTAATTTACTTGAATGCACCATTCAGCTGTTGCAATAAAAGGAGTGAATATTAATCAGTTTATAATGGTGAATTCCTAAATGTGATAAATTTACGATTTTTGGCAAACAATTCTCATATAAATAACTTGGAGGAGTCTTTGAGCTGCACATCTCAAGTCATATGCTTCATATATCCCAAGTTTCATCCTATACCTCTCCACCTACAAAATTGAAGATATAACATATGTCAAATGACCGTTGTAAATGAAACATATGTCAAATGAAACATGCATACATATGCAAAAGAAAACATTCTATGCTACCTCTGCCATTGCATCTAATCTCTCATTCATTGTCCTTGCTAGGCGAGTGATGACGTTCATGGTGCCTCTCATCACTTTTCCATCATTATGTACATATCTTTGTATTGAAATCTAGGGCTGAAAAAATACCCTGTATATGATAAGAATTTTCAGCATGGTATGATAAAAATTCATCCATTAATTAGATTCAATAATTATCTGCAGCATGAAGATCATGGTGGAGAGTCATCTCCCATCTCTTGTCAATGATGGCCCACCATTTTCTGTATGCTTTGGGATTCCTTTACCTCAAATGTTCCTTTGCTCTGTCCATTGCCTCGTACAAATATCCCATATTATTTTTATCATCACCATCAACCATTCTAAGAATAAGTACTAGAGACTCTATTACTTTGAGGTAGTAGGAAATTCTCTCCCAAAATCGTGCATTGCTAATCAAATCTTGTACTTGGAGAGCAACATCTTTACTTTCAACCCTAAGAGTGTTTACATGTTGTAAAAATTGCTCAGAATTAATCAACTGGCCCAATTGATGCCTATATTTCATGAGGCTCTCCAAAGAAATAAAATTTGATGCAAATCGAGTGGGACCAGCACGAAGATCTCGTCCATTTGCATATTGCCTCATCATATTCAAAATTCTATTGTGACCATAAATAAATGAAGTGATCATTTAAGCATCATCAATGAGGCCATGAATATGTGGATTTCTGCCTATGTCCTCCATCATCAAATCGATACAATGCGTTGCACAAGGAACCCAATATAAATGTTCTCCTTTTTCCATCAACAATCTACCAGCAGCCTTGTAGTTCGCTTTATTGTCAGTGACAACCTGTACAACATTTTCTTCACCCACTTCCTCCACAACTTCATCCATTAGTCTAAATAAGTAATCTGCATTCTTGATGTTGTCAGAGGCATCAAGAGATTTAAGGAAAATGGTACCCTCACAACAATAAACAAGGAAATTAATCATAGATTTTCTTGTTGTCCCTGTCCAACTATCACACATAATGGTGCAACCACGTTCTTTCCAAACATTTTTGAAGCCATGAACCCATCCTTTCAACTCATCATACATTCATACTTCTCATCAAGCCCAGCATCATAAATATACTTCCGTGTAGGAGCCTTAAGACCAGACCCAACTTTTGCAATTGCATCCAACATAGTCTGAAAATATGGACTCTTTGCCGTATGTGGCGGCACACCTGCATGTAAAAAACCATTTCACAATACCTTTGATTGCTACCTTTGCAGTGGCTTTGACTCATTTCAAGGCTGCTTGATAGAAGGTTGCTTACAGACCTTGATCTATACAAATATCTGTCAATAGAACCCTATGTAAGATTATGAACATTGAGAGTCTACCTCCACACCCTAATGCACCGACAGCCCTACAAACTGATGTGCTTCTAGGGAGAGATCTTCTAAAGTCATCTCTAGGCAAATGTGACCCTGATGTCTCCATGCCCCTTCGTCTATCGTATTCCTCTGCAATAATGCAGTGAAACGTGCAGTTGCAGTGAACTCAGGATCAGAATCATCATCATCATCTTCATCATCCTCATCATCGTCAACATTGATTGGTAAACTATAATCTCTATGAATCTCTCGCTCAGAAATCTCATCTTAAGCTGTTGTTGCTGCTGAGTTGTCAATAATTTTTCAGTCTTTTCCCCCTTCATGTACGCTTTCATTTCATTCCTAACCTCAAGTGGACATGATGGGCATTTTACTACATTTCCTGAAATCTCAACAATATGTTGTTTAAGATGATATATGTCTCCAAACATCTCCTTTGCACACCAATACATTTCACTTTTTTCTGCGTGCATCAAGTAGAGTACCATGAGCCCAACCAGAATCAATGGCTTGCTCCACTCTTGCTTTGATGTTCTTGATCTACCATATTCCTGTGTAAGATAGAAACTTAGATGTGATGTTTATGCATGTGTATTTGGTACAATGAGAGTAAATGAATGCAATTGAATAAGACTAATAAATGTAATTGAGAATTTTGATCACTCATTTGCACGTTAATTACATTAATTAGACAAAATATTTATGTTTTAACCTAATTAGGGTGTTTGGGGATTTTGGGGAAAATGGACCATGGAATGTAATTGAGTCTACAAACAAACTCTAATCAACTCAAATGACTACATTAGACACTCAATTGCACATTAGTTACATTAATGACACAAAATCTCTAATTTTTAAATCCTAATTAGGGTTCAATTTAGGGATTTTAGGAGAAAATGGACCATGCAATGCAATTAAGTCTACAAACAAACTCTAATCAACTCAAATGATTGCATTGGACACTCAATTGCACATCAGTTACATTAATGACACAAAATCCCTAATTTTAAACCCTAATTAGGGTTCAATTTGGGGATTTTAGGGAAAATAGACAATGCAATGCAATTGAGTCTACAAACGAACTCTAATCAACTCAAATGACTGCAGTGGACACTCAATTGCACATTAGTTACATTAGTGACACAAAATCCCTAATTTTTAAACCCTAATTAGGGTTCAATTTGAAGACTTTTAGTAATGAGGGTCATAAACTTCTTACAATGTTATTTATCTATAGATCTATAACATATTCAACAATTCCTATTTTTTGATATTTAAAAAAAAAAATTAAAAAAACTCACCTTGCACAACTGCCATCGGCGGCGGCGGTGGAAACCACCCTCCTTCACCCACAAAAAGATCTTTGAAGAGTTGGACAAACACCCAAAGCAAATGCAAGACTCTTCGTGGGGCACTTAGGGCTTAGATCTGAAAATTTCAAAAAAATACAAAAGAGAGAGAGGAGAACAGAAAAAGAGAGGAAGGAGGAAGAAGCGGCGGCCGGCGGCGAGCCTCCACGGAGCTCTGATGACGACGGCAAGGGAGGGGACCTTTGGAGGGGGGGCAGGGGGCTAGGAGGGGGCGACCTGTCTCGAGACTGCGCGATAGACAGCTCTTTGTCTGCGCAGTCCCGATCCCTCCTTAAGGAGGGATCCGCAGTAGTCGGCCCTAGTCGGGCCGGATCGCCCGACTAGGGCGACTCCATTGGAAGCGGCCTGGAGAGAGTGGAATCGGGGTGGAGCTCTCTGAGTCGGGCTGAGTCGGCCCGACTCCACCGATTTCGGTCGATCACCCCGATTTCATCTTGTATGGGGGGTGGTTGTTCCCTTCTCAAATCGGGTCGTCATAGGCCGATTCCGCTCCGAGTCAGCTGACTCCGCTCCGAGTCGGCCGACTTTGCCATCCATGATCATGATTTTGATCTCTTTTCTCAACATGCTAGTTCTTATGGCTTGGGCTCATCATTTTCAGGTTGATGACAAATTTAAATTGGTCAATGGAAACCGAGCAAAAACGATGACGTGTATGTGTGTATATATATAATCAGCCGGCCACTCTCTTCTCCCACCTGCTATGGCAGCACCTTCTAATCCTCAAATCCGGCAGTGAAATGCTATGCCTTCACCCGTCACTGTGAAGGATTCACCCTTGTAGGCAATGGCAAGTGGCGACAATGGTTGGCAAATCAGCCAAATAGGATCGGCATCGGCTAATTTAAGTCGGAATCGGCCTATGTCGATCCGATTTGTAGGGGGAATGCACGACCCCCCACGATGTAAGGTGGTATCGGGTGGATCAAGCAGAATTGGGCTAAATCAGCTGACTCAGCCCGATTCTGCTTGATCCACCTCGATTCAACCCGCTCCAGACCGATTCGAAGGGTGTTCGTGTTTCTTTAATGAAGTTGGCCGGATTCGGCCGGATCGACCGGCTTGAGCAGATCCCTCCTGATGCGGAAGTGGGACTACAGACAACGTAAATTCGGCGATAACGACATCTTTATGGCTTGGCGAAGAGTTCCCACATTATTGAGTATTTACTTTAGTTATTTGAGTATTTGATTGTAAGAATAAGTCCAAATGAGGCCCAATAGTGCATTTCCTATTTTCTGGTCATTTCGGGTGCGAATTTTGCCCCATTTTTAGGTCTAAGGTATTTTAGTCAAAAAAGGAATCAAGTAGGGTTAGGGTTAGTCTAACTCTTATAAATAATCTTGTAGTCTCTCTTTTGAAGGGGATGAATGGAATGAATACAGAAATTGTGAACCCTAAGCGATGTAGCTCCTGCATTCCTCGGTGGATTCTGGTTTTTCCTCTTTCCTCTCCGGTGGATTCCAGCTTCTCTTCCTCTCCACCCCCTCTTTGCTGTCCCGCATCAATCTGGTATCAGAGCTCATCGATCCATCTTTGGCTCCATCTCCTTCCACTATTTTTCATCTGTGGCTACTGTAGCGCGCACTGTAGCGCTATAGTGTTCGCGTGTTACCGTTGCGCTACAGTAACAAGCGCCCTCTGCCTTGTTCGCCCTGCGAACACGTGCGCGGACCGCCCACTCCATCCGCGCCTCCACCGCTCCATGTCCCGGGCTTCCACGCTGCACCCAACCATCTCCCTCGTCGTGTGAAGCGCGACAGCCGCCAACCACCCCCCCTCCGGTGCAAGACAACAGTGCAGGTCTCGCATGTGCGGACCCGTTGACGTTAGCGCGGGCCACACCGCTGGCGTCCCTCACGCGCGACCCTCGCAGCTAGCCGCGCCAAAGCGCAGATCCCGGCCACTCCGTCCCGTCGCGCCTTTGCGCGTGCAGTTTGCGAGCAGCCGCCTCGCGAGCAGGGGGGGGCGTCCCCAGCCGCTGCCCTCGCCACTCCTCACCGCCTTCCCCCTCCATGCCCGTGACACCTCTACACCTGCAGTCGCCACGAGGACAACGGCCTCCCTATAACGCGGGCCACACCAATCGCCATTCGAGCCCACCGGCCTCCTCATCGCCCGTGCCTGTATGGGCTGGCTTCGCGGACTTCTCATGCCACGCCACGTAGCAGCAACCACGCGCTCGTTGCCCTTTACAGCTCAGCCCTGCGCCGCCTCTGTTATGTGTCTCGCCCGCATCGCTTCTGTCATACGAAGTCTCGCCAGCCACGCATCATTGTCTTCATTGATGTATTAAATTGAGGTCGAGTTGTCAGAATATTTACAGAATGCGGTGACACTACGAGAAGCCTCTTGGGTAATTCTGTTTCTCAATCTATTGTTGATTCCCTATCCATTCAGATTATATTAAATTTTCGGGATCAAGTATACATACCATTCTTCTTTCATCGCTTTAAATGCACCAGACGTCGAAATCCTACCGGTATTATAATGATGTTTGGTGTACATTATACCCAATGGATCAGGAATATTTGGGTCGAGTCTGGATAGATGAGCGTCGAGTTGTGATTGATCACCAAGCAGATTTGTCTTATACATCCAGAGGGTTACAACAAGCCTTTTCGAGTGTACGATTCATATTATATTGCATGCAAAAGCTTATAAAGATATGCTCGGTATTTTCACTATGACGGAAGCATCATAGCTCTTAGATGGGATCATAGATTGATTGCAGAGGCTGGTTTTGATTGTGTGAGGACACATTGTTCTAGGAGGATCCACTACTCGCAGTTGATGTGTGGGATCAAACATTATTTGTGCGATCCGGGTTGGGCCGTATATCTTCTGATATATTGCAGCTCCTCTATCTATACTTACTCCAGTGATGGGTTTGCTCTAGCTGATGTGCTACCAATTTATCAGACTATTAATGTGATCGAGTGGAAGCAACCCTAGTTAATCTGATGTGGCTGACATTCTGTGATTCGTCTATAGGGCACCAATTCGAGGTCCTGATATGAGGTTTACATGGAGTTTGTATGTGCACTCTTGTGTCGCCTTCGTCATACTGCGACACTTCAAATTTGAGGACGAATTTTTTCGAAGAGGGGGAGAATGATGCAGAAGTGGGGATATGGACAAAGTAAATTCGGCGCGATAACGGACATCTTTATGGCTTGGCGAAGAGTTCTCACATTATTGATGTATTTACTTTAGTTATTTGAGTATTTGATTGTAAGAATAAGGCCCAAATGAGGCCCAATAGTGCATTTTCTATTTTTTGGTCACTTTCGGGTGCGAATTTTGCCCATTTTAGGTCTAAGCGTATTTTAGTCAAAAAGGAATCAAAGTAGGGTTAGAGTTAGTCTAACTCTTATAAATAATCTTGTAGTCTCTCTTTTGAAGGGATGAATGGATGAATACAGAAATTGTGAACCCTAGAGCGAGTAGCTCCTCCTTTCCCGGTGGATTCCGGTTTTTCCTCTTCCTCTCCGGTGGATTCCAACTTCTCTTGCCTCCTTCTCCACCTTCTTTGTTGTCCCGCATCATCTCCTTAAGGAGGGATCGGGCTACGTAGACAGCATGCTGTCTGTGCAGTCCGCCCCCAACCCCAGCCCACGGCCTTCCAGCCCCCCCTCTGGCGGTCCCCCCCCCCTGGTTGATGTCGGAGCTCTGAGGAGGCTTGCCGCCGGCCGCCGCTTGTTCTTCGTCCTCTCTTTTCTCTTCTCCTCTTTCTCCCTTCTCTACTGTTGAACCCTGAAAAGTTCGCAGTGGATATCTACAAAGGGAATGCCCGAAGTTATTTATAATGATCCAACGGTTACTGAAGTAATGCCATGGGTACTTAGATAATATTGGATCCGAGTCCCTTTCAAATTAAAGGAGGGAACTATGAATGAACTCAAACACCAAATCTCTCAGTGAAGCAAAGTTTCAGAGAGAACAACGCTTCGAAGAAGATATTTGCGGAAGAAATTCGGCAGCACAAGGTCAATAAGACCAAGTTCAAAGAACATTACAACCCCAAAAACACGTGCAAGAGGAAGCGTCAAGCACTTGCAAAATTAAACTCTTCGTCGGAAGATTTCTAAGGAAGGCCAAGGATTTCACGGCATCAACACCTCTCGTAAAAACACGGGTGTATATTTATAGAGAAGAACCACCCATGTAAAACCTTTAAACGATGGAAACCTCCCATCGGTTAAGGGAAAACCCCCTAATCGATGGAGCACTCCATCGGTTAAGGGTCCCATCGGTTAGGGGAGATCCTTACTCCATCAGTTAAGGGATCCTCCTTAATCGATGGAACCCCATCAGTTAGGGGAGGCCCCCCCTAACCGATGGAACTCTTCCATCGGCTAAGGGGGGACCCCCTTAACCGATGGAAACTTTCCATCGGTTAAGGGAAAGCCACCTAAACGATGGACTCTTCCATCGGTAAGGAAGGGCCCTTAATGATGGAACCCTTCCATCGGTTACTTCTCTCTCCTCTCTTAATGTAAAGGGGCAAAACCCCTATAATAGTCCATGTAGCCCGATAGCAACGGGTGGAGCTTTTGGTCTTCGGAAATTGCAAGGGGAAATTTCTAAATTGAAAAGAAAGCTCTTTTGAAAGGTTGCTTGTGAAGGTTCTGCTCGGCGTGAAGGTACTTGCCCTCGGCAAGTGAAAAGGTCGTCCCCCTCCGGCTACAAAAATCTCTATAATCTCCCTCCATGTCGAGTTAGTCTCTATGGGGGGATCTAAAATCCCAAATATATATCTCCACATCGAGTTTGTCTCTGGAGATAAAATTAAATTGTGCTTGTGTGCTTCGATGTTAAATACCTTCCATGTTGAGTTAGTTTCCATGGGCATAATGTATTTAACATCTTTATGTCTGTGTTCAAATGTTTCCATGTCGAGTTATTCTCCAGGATTTAAGCATTTAGACAGATTTGAGTTATTCCTCACGTTGAGCGAGTCTCCATAAGGGTAAGTCTTGTGTGTTCATATGAGTATGTCTTTTTAAGGAAACTCTGCTCAAGCAGAGGTCCTGCCCAAAAGCATACTCATATGTTCACAAAATATATGTTCATATGTGCTAATTTTATGGGGAGACTCTGTCCCAACTAAATACGGCCATATTCATCAAATATATGTTCGTGGGTTTGCGCGGTACTTGCTCATACGGAAGCCTTGCTCAAACACACAACCTATTCAGATATCAAATAAATCCAACGGGTATACACACACCCATTTCAAATGCATGCCGAACCCACAAATGGAGTTCATGCTTTTTTCGAAACAAAATCCATTTCGTCCGATAAAAAAAATAAGACACCATGTTACCATTTTCTAGAAAAAATGTAAATCTCAACTTTTGCTATCAGTGGTGTTAGGGTTTAAAATCATGGTTTACTGGTGCGCCGATTCGCCCGGAATCGGATCGTTCGGGTGGAACCAGCCAGCAGTGTTGGTTTGCCCTAGGTTTGGCCAGATTCGCATGGATTTGAGTTTCTTTGGCTGGTTCTCTGTTTAAAACTTTCTATGAAGAATTCATGTATAAAATGATATTTCTGCCATGTAATACTACACAAACATCCATTTTCATTCAATTTATTAGAAACTGAGTACAAACTACAAAGTAAAACATGAAACATGAAAACTCAATTCCAATTAAAAATACAATGAGACTCATATCAACTAAAAAGTACAAACCTGAAACTCAAATCCAAATACAAAGTAAATGAGTCTAGTAACCCCAATATCCCTGTTGATATGGATCATATGACCCCACTGGGACTGGACAGATCATCTGGACTATGAGGGCAGCTCCAATAAGATGATAACTTTTGGTTTGAGACACAAATGTACGAAACTCATCCCAAGTCATCATGTGTAGTATCTGCTCCGAAACTCCCTCACAAAGTGGTCCTACACCTCGCATCCAAGACGAACTATCCTCAAACTCGCCATTTGTGCATCCTCTACAGGAGCATAAATCTGCTGAACAGGAACATGAACATGAATAGACGGAGGTGGATGAAAATATGGTGCAGGGTAGCCTGTGTCGGATGACTCTGGTGATAACTATGTCCCCATACGAGTCCCACAGACTCATGTGTGCTCATTCTCTCAAAATCAGATATCATAGTGTTATAGCTATCACTCTCCACTGCTGAACCTTCTGCACGACCACCTTTCAAAAACTTCTGCCTTCTATTGTACTGCACTGGGTCGCCATGATCGGTATCTTGGGTGCAATGGCCACATAATGCTGCTCCGCTGTGTAACTGTATCCACCACCGCCGCTCCCTCCTGTCCACTCTCACCCCCGCCCCCTCCCCTCCCCCATCTCCATCATTACCACCGTCCCCTCCCCATCTCCATACTTCCCCCTACAGACCCACCCGGTGAACTAGTTGTCATGGAGTCATGGCAGTGGCTGCTGGGTAATCGGGGCGAATCCTCGGGAGGGTGTTCCTCTGCATTTGGATCCAAGGTTTCTAAAATCTGCAATATCAAGTGGATCCAAAACAGGGGCAGCCATTTTTTTTCCCTTTCTTGGATCCTGTTGGAACGCGGAATATTTCTCATCTTTTTTTTTTTTAATATTAAAAGGAACCAAACGAGAGGCTTTCAATATATTTGTTATTTCTTTTCGCTGCGGGCGTGCCAGACGGTTTAAGGAAATAGACAGAGGTTTATTTTATGAGGGTACCGAGTAAAGACCCGGAACCCTCGAATATTTCATTTCATTTTTTCCGCGCGCGCTCGTATTTTCAGGGCGATTGGAGTGGTCGTGTACTGGACCGTTCCCCACCGACCGGGAGTCGATGTTTCATTTACATCGAGTATAACACTCGAATACCTTCGATGCGTTAGGTTTGTTAAAAGACCGTATGCCGAAGTTTAAAGAGATGACTAAGTAAATTTCCACAAATATGTTTGAATGCAATCATGACATTTACATTTACGCTTTTAATGGGGTGTATGTACTTCCATTAAGCGTTTATACAGTATATCATTTGCATTTACGCTCGCAACGGGGTGTATGTGCCTCCGTTGGGCGTTTACAAACATGGTACTTGTACTCATGTCCTCAATGGGGTGTTTGTGCTCCATTGGACATTTACACAAAGTGTCATTTACATTTAGGCTCGCAACGGGGTGTATGTGCCTCCGTTGGGCGTTTACAAACATGTCGGGTCATTTCCGCCCACAACGGGGGTTTGTGCCTCCGTCGGA
>CM024765.1:79383966-79461699 GCA_014218235.1 Colocasia esculenta | reverse complement strand
ATCATCAGGCTCCAGATGACACAAATACAAAAACACTACGACACACGCATCCGGTGCTATCACAAGCACCCAAAACGAGGCCAAGTGCAACACACTTGCACCAGCGGCCAAAACAACACCACAGGCCAACAAGAAGGACTCTCCACAAGAGACCTGCCAAGGCCATACACAAAAGAACCACAAGCCTAAAAGGGCACAACAGACCACACCGGCTGCAACCCTTAAGGCACAAAATACGGAGTATCAAAAGACGCTCGAGGTGCAGCACACACAACCGCACCAAGGGCCAAAACAACGCAAGGCCCACCGAAGGGGACTCTTCACCAGAGACCCACGAGAAAAGCGTACGGAAAGTCGATAACACCTAGAGCACAACAACCACCTCGTCGGCTCCAGGAAGGCACGCAAAAATACGGAGCACTGACTCCGCCGCACGGGGAGCGAAAACCACAGCAACTCCCTGGCACGCAAGAGCAAGGCGCCTCACCTCCATCGCAACCGATAGAGGGGTCAAAGGCCGAAAAGAATGGTATGCAAAAGGCCTTCAAGGCACAAGCCGAGGCACACACCAAAATAATCCTTGCACGGGCACACCCAACAAGAAATACACAATAAAACTGAACACTGCAGCACCACGACCACCAACCCAGGTCGTGACACGCACGCACGACTCCCGCAAACACCAACTGAGTCGGCCACGAAATGGAAACAGCCCTCGGCACACTTGCCGGGACCGCGCACAATCAGGTGAGAACGATGCCTCACCACAACACATGGCTACCTCAGACCTCCACAAGGTCGAGGGCCGACAACCAAAATTGCTCCGAACCCCGGACACACCACGAGGTCGGGAACCCACACATGCCGATGCCACCACAAATTGGCACCTAAGAGCGGAACTACGGAACCAAGAAATCACCATAGCAGGAACCACTAAAATGCGGGTCCACACAAGGCCAAACCAACAACGCCCACATAAACTAAACACAGCCAAGACACATCTGCCGTGTCAGCTCGGGCAACGAGTCGTACTTGAGAATGTCGTGAGGAGGCGTCGTCACAACAACAGCCACTCAACAGCCACCACTGGCAGCCAAGAACCCATCACAACGACTACAGCACGAACAGGTCTACCGACCTAAGGGTGGCACAGAAAACAACAACACGAGGAGAGCAAACCAGCTCAACCCAAAAGCAACTCAGGGGAAGATGACTCCACCATAGGGTCGCCACGATGCGCACCCTAGCAACACTACACCACAGTGGAGCATCACCACCCCGAGCAACCATCAAAAGTGGAGGAAGGAGACACGTAACGCAACGAGTCTCTTCCATATGCAAAACAGAAAATCACAACACAAGACTGACGCTTCCACCAGAAGCACAGCCAACAACACATCCACTACACTCACCAGACCACCATCTGGGAGAACATGCCGGGCACAGGAAACAAAACAACCCATCCGTGCCACGGGGACACACAAGGTTCCACCGGCGCTACCGAAACACCCGGAACAAATCGCAAGGCAACCTGGCCAACGCAACAACCAGAGGCACCACCAAGGGAACACAACATGACTGGAACACCGTGGCAGACTGTAACACAAACAGTCCAACCGAAAACGATAGCTCAACAACTCTACACCCTCCTGGAACCTCTCAAAGTACCGGAACGCCACAGTGTAGAGCAACTCACTGAGCTATCGACTCGAGAAACACGGTCCGGTCAAAAACTCTAAGCTGCCCAAGGGGACACGAAAACCACGGTGCACGTCCTGTGGTCCAGGCCGAGTCTGCTGTGGTGGCAGAGCATCTCTAGCCTCCTGCTGAGGTGCCTACACAGCCACCTCCCAAACACGACGTCGCCATGGAACAAAGGAAATGAATCCACACAGGACAAGCACACGCACAAAACACAAAACGACTCTGGTTCGCTTGTTGCTACTGTACTCTTCATGCTCTGGGTTATCCAGACATTTCCTTATATGTGTCTCGACAGACCAAGCTCTGATACCAACTATAATGACCCAAGATCCGAAGTATCGGTAACCAACCAGTAACCCGAATCCTGACCCACTAACCCACGAGACAAAGCTCGGAAGGGTAAAAAAGGAGTGCATGAGGAGTACATATAAGTAAATGTACACGCTACAATTAAAGCAAATTAAACTAAAACAACTCAAAGTCAAAGCTAAACACAAGAGTACAGAGAGTACAAAGAAAAGTACTACTTACAGCAGCCAAGCAGGACCAGCACCGGAGAGACGAGGCTCCTCGAACCTCGAGAGCCAGGCACGAACACCTGAAGGGAAAGGGAGTGAGTCTCACTAAAGAGACCCAGTAGGGCAACTAACCCCCACCGGTAACAGCACTACTAAATAGTACGGAAAGTAAAGCTCAGTAGGTAACCATGCACACACAGTACAACACACATAGGGACCGGTGGCGTAGTGCACAACTCCCTCAGGAGCGCACTGAGAAAAACTGGAACCACGCAGGCTCGACAGTACAGCAACACAGCACACAAGCTTGCACGCAAGAGCTCACACACTCACAAGGTAGGACTCGACTAGGGTCTAAGGCTCGGCGTCCCAACACCAGAGAGTCACTCGACCCTAGCCACGTGTGCACACTTAGACGTTCTCCCTAGCGTCAGGTCCATGACCGGTTTTCCCCTATGTCGGACTCAAACGGTGGAGAAGGGGCCCTACGGAAACCGGCTTAAAACCACCACAAGGGGCACGCACAGAACAGAGTCGTACTCTACGTCCCGGCTCACCAGCGGAGTAATCCTCCATGCTAGTCGTCCAGATGGAGCATCGCTCTACATCCAGGTAACGCAACAGACGGAGCCCTGCTCAACACCTGAGCAACAAAACAGAAAAGGGAATGTGGTACACTCCACCACGAGTATAGACGGAAACACTCTCAACGTCTGGAACACCGCGCAATGGACGGACACCACGTGTCAACATCACAACACAGTCAAACACAACACGAGCATAGGCAGAGACACTCTCTACACCTGGCAGACTGTGCTAACAGGCAGACACCGCATGTCAACACCTCAAACCACGAAAAGGAAAACATAGCTTGTTGGGAACTCAGTTGATGGTAGACGACAGCATCGACTGCCGCCAACCAAGATATAAATGACAACATCTCATGTCGCCAAGCTCAGAGTAAATGACAGCATTGACTGTCGTTAACAATAGGTCAACGACAACACCCAGGATGTCTAAAAGAAGTAGACGGTCACATGTTGGCCGTTTACCCAAACTCGACAGCAAAGGATCTTGCCGTTTAGATCCTGCCTGAAGAACCTGACGGCACAGATCTCGCCGTCTAGATCTTCCCTGAAGAGTTTAACGGAAAGGGATCGCGATGTTTACCTCTTCCCTGAAGAGCTCAACGTCAACATCCCTTGACGTTGACTTCTTCAGCTTCCAGCAGTTGAAACAGCCTCAAGTCAATCTCCCCAAGGGCAATCCAGCCCTCAACACAACGGGGTGATGAAAAGGAAACACTTCCTTTCATCACTGCCCGCAACCACAATGTCGAAAAAACACGATCCAACGCATGGATCGGCCAAAACACCAAAAAACTCGGCATGGAGAAAACTATCCCTAAAACTCGATTCCACGCAATCACACGCAAACATGCATGGAATAACACACAAGAGAGCAAAAGGGTTTACGTCCCTACCTCAGAAACGCTTTAAAACTCCTACATAACCTCGAACCGCGCCGATTCCCCAGAAGCTTCCCCGCGAGAACCGCCATCCGATCTGTCGTTTCCCGCCCGATCCGTCACCGCCACGTGCACCACGACCTGCCCACGAGCTCCCGTCAGCCACCTGAAATGGTGGAGAAGAAAAGAGGTGAAGGTGGAGGGAAAGAGAAGGAGAAGAGGGAGAAAGAATGGCCCTCGGGTTGCCCCTAAAAATAGGACCCGGATCAGTTGACGTCAACATCTCTTGCCGCCAACTGAACCGCTAAGACGGACGACCACATCGATTGCCGCCAAGTTCTATCTCCAAAAAATCCAGAACATCATTTGACGACAACATCGATGGACGCCAGACCACTGTCAATGGCAACACCCTTGCCGCCAACACACAGTCGACGCCAACCCAAGGACGTCAACCCACTGTTGACGTCAGCACCTCCTGACGCCAACAGGCACAGACCCGGAGAAAATCCGATAAGGGTCCAATAAGACCCGAGACGTTACACTATTCAATTTAAAAATGTTCTTTCATATGAATTTTTCATTTACCGAAGATATCTAAATTATCAAATATCCCGACAGATCTCATCTACGTTACATTGCTCAGAGTGGCGTGCCGCTCTCAACAGCAAGATTCCCTAGTAATTAAACCAGCCATGATAACTAAACAACCCCATTTTATATATTTTTTCTTTTCATATGCTATTTTCAAATACAAATATTAAAATATTTAACTAATATTATTTGCTCAAACATTTTTAGAATCAGCTGAGAATGTAGTCATCGACAACAATATCAAGGAAGATGTATACAACGAAGATGTAGATAATGTAAGTAAAACTAAAAAAAAAAAAACTTTCTAAAACAATAACTCAAAATTTATGTGTAGTGTTTTATTAATAATCTTTCTTAGTGTTTTAGTATAACGTTTCATTACATGTTCTACAAGTAGCATCATCCCATTAAAAATGACTTTATTAAAGAATGAACGTGAAGAAGATCTGTCTGTAGATGATACTACCGCACAATATTTATCTAACAAGATAAAGAAAATTTAAATTGAAAATGAAGAAGTTGAAAATTTAGATCTATAGATATCGTTGAAGAATATTGTTTATAAACCAATGACTTATGACATGGAACAATATATGATGTAGATTTATTATTGTTGAAGATATTTTTAATTTATTTTATGTTATTATTATTGTGATGTTACTAATTAGAAAAAAAAATTAATAGTTATAATTTTTTTATATTTAAAACATTCCCGTGCGATGCACGAGTATAGAACTATATATATATATATAATATTAAAGTTTTTTATAAAGACAATATATTTGAAGAAGAAGAGTTATCTACCCAATTCTATTTTTATTTTTCAAAATAACTTATCATGAGTTACTTAACCTCAAGTGGTCCTTTAACTCCTTATAGAGGGCAAAATCTTAAGAGTAACGCTGAGGAAGGTAAACATAGAGATAAGTCACATAACGACCATAGAACCACGTGCCACTTTGATAATTAATTAAGCAATCTCTGATTATTTTAATAAAATATAAGTTAACTTAATTTTTAACATAAAATACCGTGATGTCATAAAAATGGACCATGTGACTAAGTCTTATCATTTCTGACCCCTTCCTAAGCAGAAAATCTCTTGCTAATTTAATTAGATTTCTAAAGTAAATTAGCACCTAACTTTCTTCCTATCCCTCCCTAATCAAAGATTTACTTCTCATCAAAGTTGTCCGGCATCGAGGAGTGGGATTCGAACCCCTACTCTCTCGGTTGTGAGAGAGCTAGCGATGTCCACTAGACTAATAGTCTTAATATATATATTTTTCTCTTTTAAATAATAAAATTATTATTTTTAATCCACATCTTTATTATTACAAATCTATTATTGCAAAAATCATTTCTCTATGCACAGAGTAATGTATGAGAAAGAT
This sequence comes from Colocasia esculenta, assembly GCA_014218235.1. Classification (NCBI taxonomy): domain Eukaryota; kingdom Viridiplantae; phylum Streptophyta; class Magnoliopsida; order Alismatales; family Araceae; genus Colocasia; species Colocasia esculenta. Next base: position 79,456,021 of record CM024765.1, on the reverse strand, counting down.
GACAGTTCATGTGACGTTTTGTTGGATGTCACATGATGTTTTTTTTTTTAATCTAGTTTTTCTATTTTGGAGTTAACCTCTTTATTTTGGAGTTCAATTTTTTTTGTTTTAGTTAGTTTTTTATTTTGGAGTCTAAAAAATAGTTTGGCTCTAAAATAGAAGTCAAGTTGAACTCAAAAATAAAAAAGTTGAGCTCAAAAATAAAAGAGTTGAGCTCCAAAGTATAATGTTAAATTAAAAAAAATCTTTAAAAATATTTGGCTTATAAATAGAAGGTAAATTAGACTCCAAAATATAAAGTTAGATTCCAAAATAAAAAAATTAGACTCCAAAATAGAGGAGTTGGCCTCCAAAATAAAAAAAGTTAGATTATAAAAAAAGTCTTAAAAAATAGTTTGACTCTAAAATAGAAGGTAAACTAGACTCCAAAATAGAAAGTTATGTTCCAAAATAAAAAAGTTGGACTCCAAAATAGAAGAGTTAGCCTCCAAAATAGAAAATTTAGATTAAAAAAGTTTTAACTAAATAATTTGACTCCAAAATAGAAGATAAATTAGGCTCCAAAATAGAAAGTTAGATTTCAAAATAAAAAAAGTTAGACTCCAAAATAAAAGAGTTTGCCTCCAAAATAGAAATGTTATATTAAAAAAATTAAAAAATAATTTGAATAAAAAAAGAAAATTAGATTTCAAACTAAAAATTAGGTTTCGAAATAAAAAAATGGACTCTAAAATAGAGGAGTTGGCATTTAAAATAGAAAGACTACATTTAAAAAAAAATCACGCTACGGTTAACAAGACGTCATATAAATTATCATTCTTGGTAAATTGTTCTTTATGTACTTTCTCAAGTGAATAAAATTTTTCTTTTAATATACTTATGATGAGAGATTGATATCGGTTGGCACAAATGACAACGGTATAATAGATGATTAAAACGTTCAGTGACCATATGTTTGAAGGAAGGTTGGCGACAGCAAGGAGAATCATACGCTACAACTGTTTTGCCTTGTTGTTCTTCGAGCCATGGTCTTCTGTGCCACCCAAATGTTAGAGAGTTTACCCACCATTTCATCGTCATCAAAAGAATAGGCGAGAAACCTCTGAATTATTGCAGGTTTCGTTCTTGGGATCTTGTATTTATATTCCAATCGAAAAATAGATGTTAGCTGACTTATTAATCGACTCTTCAATTTCCACATTGAACAAGGGTTTGCTTCAACTGTTCATAAATCTTGCCCAAAAGTTGGATTTTATCTGTGAGGTCTTGTAAGGGTTCACAAGACCGCTGTTGGGCATATCTATGCTATTATAATAAAATTCAGTCTTAACAGTACATTTGGCATCACCAGAATTTTTTATTTTCCGCCCAAACTAAGATATGTAGCCTTCCACCTAACATATCGCAGCTAACAGAAAATAATAAGTCTATCAACTTTAACACACCTCCACCTAAGGCAAGTCTCAAATATTAATTGTCGCCTAAATCAATGAAAAAATCTTGCTAGACAAGATAAGATACTCACCATTGAAAAAATCTTGCTAAATTGGACAGAACATAACTTTCTAAAAGAATTTTCAATTTTAAACCTACCTTCGTGCAGACTACCTTCTTCTGTTTTAGAAAAAAATTTCCCTGTTTAAAAGATTCAATTTTAATGCCAACGATGGGCACACCACCTATAGATAATGTAGATAATGTCCTAAATCCGGCGACGTCCATTCCGCCCGTGCGACACCTTCTTCCCCGGACGGGAGGTGGCAGGGGCGTTGGTCATCGCCGGGGCGTTCCTCGTCTCCAGCTTTGTCCGCAGCGGCGAACGCACCATCCTCTGCTCGCTGGTCACGTACTCTCTATCCTCCTCCAGCGGCGGCGGTTTCCGAACCCCCGACGCTTCTATAGGGGCACAGCTGGCGGAGACGGTCCTCCACTACGCTACGACCGAGGTGACGCCGCAGCAGTCGCGCGCGGAGATCCGCATCTCCTTCGATGTGCTGCGGCAGCGGGGTCCCTGCAACTTCCTGTTGTTCGGGCTGGGTCACGACTCGCTCACGTGGTCCGCCTTCAACGCAGGCGGCACCACGCTGTTCCTGGAGGACCCCAAGTGGGTGCAGACGGTGCTCAAGGACGACGCCACCCACCCCTCCGCGCCAAGACCGTACGCTACCCCACACAGTTCCCGTAGGCCGACGAGCTACTCTGGTCCTACCGCTCGGAGCCCAAGTGCCTCCCCCCGGCCCCCGGGGGCATTCCTCAAGGGAAACCGGGGTGCCGCCTGGCGCTGGCGGATCTGCCGGAGGAGGTGTACGAGCGGGAGTGGGATCTGATCATGATCGACACGCCCAGGGGGTACTTCAACGAGGCCCCTGGGCGGATGGGGGCCATCTACTCGGCGGCTGTGATGGCCCAGAACCGGCGTGGGGAGGGGGACACCCATGTCTTCCTTCACGACGTCGACCGCCGGGTGGAGAAGACCTTCGCCATGGAGTTCCTGTGCAAGAAGTACCTGGTGAAAGGGCACCGGCCAATTCTAGCACTTCCGCATCCCCTCCGTCAGGGATGAAGCTGCCAACTCCACCCGTACCGGAGGCTTCTGTTAAATTTTCCTGCTCCCTCTTTTTGAAAAGAAAAATTATAATCCCTTTGCTTTTTAAAAAAAATCTATTAAGGTAGCAAGCACATCGGCCGCCTTCCCTACTACTTCCCATTGTCATAATAGATGAGAGATGAGATTGGTTGCTCCCTGCCGATTGCTCGGTTCTTCAGATTTTTCCATTTTTCACGATGCTATACACCACTGTTTATTTTTTCACATTTTTCCATTTTATTACCGGAGGAATGAGCATTGGAGTACTATACACCATGCTATGACCACTGGTTATCTTTTTCACATTTTGCCTCACCTTCTTTGGTGCGGATGAATTTTTTACACGTTCATCACTGTTTGCATGGGCAACAGCCGCCGGACTCCAAGATAACTGGTTGCGAAGCGTGGTGATGTAGCTGCAGTCGATGGAGCTCTACCAATGTCAGTCCCTACTGAGGATGCACTACATTGATCAACACCGCTGTAAACGATGGAATGAAACAAAAAGTATTCAAGGCAGATGCAAACAATTGTTGAGTTTTCCATATATTTATTCGCAGTTATAATAATACTAGCTGTATATAGAGAGCAGTGAAAAGTCCATGTTGGATACTGCACAGTGGAAGTACACCTTAGTAAATGTTTTGATAAAATTTATTATTTAATTGTCCTCAGCTATCTCAAGTCATTATGTCTTTAATCTCCTAAGTTTTGCAGTGATTATTAGACTGCAATTGATCTTATGGTAAATGAGGATGCACTACATTGATCAACGCCACTTCAGACGATGAAATGAAACAAAATACTCATGGCAGACGCAAACATTAATTGCTGGGTTTTCTATATATTTATACGCAATTATAATAATGTTAGCTACTAGCTAGCTGCATATGCAGAGTAGTGAAAAGTCCATCTTCATATCCAAAATTGTGAAGTTCATCTTGATAAAATTTATTATTTAATTGTTCTATTCATCTTCATTTTTTTTTACAATGTTTTATACTAACATAATTATTTACAAACATCAGCCGCTGGATGCAGTTGAGGCAGAAGATTAGTGTTGCACTCCATTGACCTTTTTTTAAAGACTTTTACGATTACTGTAGCAATAGTAAAGTGCAACAATAATTATTGGTGCTCAACAGTAGACAACAATTTTTTTCTTAGTTTTAAATTTATATTTAAAAATCAGATACCGTAAGATAACAATTTTCATTTTATAGTTTTTTTAAATATAAAAAATATATCATTAAAAAATTATGTATACTAATATGCATCAAGTCCGGGACCTAGCCGGTGACCTGCTACTCACCGAACACACCATTGCGCCGCTGGCTATCGTAGAGAGATGTGATGTAGTGGCATCCCAAATGTCCTCATTATTGTTGCACTATCTTTGATATTAATTTAATATATTAAATATAACTCTTTGTAAACCAGCACCACTGGGCGAAAGTAGATATTTGTCAATGACTCACCATTTCCAACCAATAAGATAGCTTCTTCTTATACTATGCATCATCATTATTATACAATTTTTCTCAATACATGAATAAAAGTTGATAATATAATTATATATACTACCATTATTGTATCATTTTTGGCAAGTGAAAGGTATGCAGTAAACAACATTTCATATTTGTGATGTAATTGTAGTTTTTTTTTAAAGGTTCATTTGACATAAGCCAAATCATAGTTGTTGTCACTTCATTTGTCATTATTTATTTATGTTTTTGTTTTTATTTATTTATGAAGCAGTTTTGAGGGACTATCTCATTGTTGACTAAAGAACATCGATTGTTGACTAAAGAACATCAATTACTGACTAAAACATCGATTGTGACTAAAAATATCAACTGTTGACTAAAGAATATCGATTACTGAATAAAACATCGATTTATGACTAAAACAACTTTAGTTTTAAATATTTTATAAATATTTAACTATTATTCTTATATTTGACTATTATTCTTATATTTAAATATTATTCTTATGAATAATATCTTTTATTTTTAATATTTTATAAATATTCACCATACATCGCACAAGTGTAGAACTATATTTTTTAATATTTTACTGATAATTTCTCCTTTATCACTATATATATTCTTATTATCTCTAAAAAACATGTAGAAATTTTTTTAAATATAATTATATACTACCATTATCGTATCATTTTTGGCAAGTGAAAGGCATGCAGTGAACAACATTTCATATTTGTGATGTATTGTAGTTTTTTTTTTAAGGTTCATTTGACATAAGCCAAATCATAGTTGTTGTCACTTCATTTGTCATTATTTATTTATGTTTTTGTTTTTGTTTATTTATGAAGCAGTTTTGAGGGACTATCTCATTGCTGACTAAAAGACATCGATTGTTGACTAAAGAACATCGATTACTGACTAAAACATCGATTGTGACTAAAAAATATCGACTGTTGACTAAAGAATATCGATTACTGAATAAAACATCGATTGTGATTAAAATACATCGATTTATGACTAAAACATCTTTAGTTTTAAATATTTAACTATTATTCTTATATTTGACTATTATTCTTATATTTAAATATTATTCTTATGAATAATATCTTTTATTTTTAATATTTTATAAATATTCACCATACATCGCACAAGTGTAGAACTATATTTTTTAATATTTTATTGATAATTTCTCCTTTATCACTATATATATTCTTATTATCTCTAAAAAACATGTAGAAATTTTTTTAAATATAATTATATATACTACCATTATTGTATCATTTTTGGCAAGTGAAAGGTATGCACTAAACAACATTTCATATTTGTGATGTAATTGTAGTTTTTTTTTTAAGATTCATTTGACATAAGCCAAATCATAGTTGTTGTTACTTCATTTGTCATTATTTATTTATGTTTTTTTTTATTTATTTATGAAGCAGTTTTGAGGGACTATCTCATTGCTGACTAAAAAACATCGATTGTTGACTAAAAAACATCGATTACTGACTAAAACATCGATTGTGACTAAAAAATGTCGATTGTTGACTAAAGAATATCGATTAATGAATAAAACATCGATTGTGATTAAAATACATTGATTTATGACTAAAGCATCTTTAGTTTTAAATATTTTATAAATATTTAACTATTATTCTTATATTTAAATATTATTCTTATGAATAATATCTTTTATTTTTAATTTTTTATAAATATTCACCATACATCGCACAAGTGTAGAACTGTATTTTTTAATATTTTACTGATAATTTCTCCTTTATCACTATATATATTTCTTATTATCTCTAAAAAACATGTAGAAATTTTTTTAAATATAATTATATATACTACCATTATTGTATCATTTTTGGCAAGTGAAAGGTATGCAGTAAACAACATTTCATATTTGTGATGTAATTGTAGTTTTTTTTAAGGTTCATTTGACATAAGCCAAATCATAGTTGTTGTCACTTCATTTGTCATTATTTATTTATGTTTTTTTTTATTTATTTATGAAGCAGTTTTGAGGGACTATCTCATTGCTGACTAAAAAACATCGATTGTTGACTAAAGAACATCGATTACTGACTAAAACATCGATTGTGACTAAATAATATCGACTGTTGACTAAAGAATATCGATTACTGAATAAAACATCGATTGTGATTAAAATACATCGATTTATGACTAAAACATCTTTAGTTTTAAATATTTTATAAATATTTAACTATTATTCTTATATTTGACTATTATTCTTATATTTAAATATTATTCTTATGAATAATATCTTTTATTTTTAATATTTTATAAATATTCACCATACATCGCACATGTTGCCCAGCTAGCTAGCCCAGAGGGGGGGTGAATGGGTTATCAAAACTTCTATCTCTGATTAAAACCTGTTTACTGAAGGGATTGCACAACTTAATAACAAGGTTAGAGTTAGAGCAAATAAGATAACAACCACACAAAACACATCCACAAGACACAAGGATTTTTATCCTGGTTCGGAACTCCTCTCCACAGGAGACCTACGTCCAGTCCCTGAGCAATACCTCAGGAATTCACTACCAAGGGTACAATCCCCCTTATGGATCCTTACACCCAGCCTCAACTGGTCTTCCTTCAACCTGAAGGGAAAAACGACTACCCTGGATACCACCAGGTCTTCCTTCGTCTGGAAGGGAACACAACTAAAGAAGAAAATGTGTGAACAGGCTTCAGACTCTAGCTTAACAGGCTACAAGCTGAAGCTACCAAGGCCCGAGAGAGAAATAGATTTAGCAAGGTTTTCTCTCCAAGGACTACACAAGCTCTCACAAATAAAATCTCATTTGATCACGAGAGCTAAGAGCTAAGAACAGAGTTGGAGTGGAAGCTTCGCTCTTCTTTTCAATCTACTGAAGACTCGAGGAGATGGTATTTTTCTTTTTGAAATGCAAGTCTTGTTCACTCTATCTTCTATCATTCTTCTCCGTCTTGAGTCTTTTATTTATACTTCTGATTCAAATTTGAACGTTGAAGTGTCCGTTGTCTCTTATCCTGGTGTACGTTAGACTGGTCACCAAGGAAGCTTCTGATCTTCAGTCTTTTATCCTTCAGTACACGCCAGAAAAATGTTTTAGAATCTTGTATCTTGTATCCAACGTTGTACCGATAAGTCTTGTCAGATATCTTCAAGCATATCAACAATAAATAGAGGACAGCTAGGACTGTCGTTGATTGTTAGTTACAGATGGAACATATATTGCAATATATAGCAAGGCTCCGTTCTGTCTAAAAAAGTACGTAGACAGAGTAGCATGGAAATAGAAGATATTGTCTGCATGCATGGGAGATACGATCAGAGAGTATTTAATGCGTAGCAGTCAACAGATAAGATATGACTTTGACTTTTCAACGCTATTAAAAAGCATTATGTTGATACAACAAGAAATTCGATATAAATAATCATGATGCTTTCATGACTTATGAAATCGTTATGAGTTATAGCAAGTCGTTATGAACACTTATCAAATCGTTATGAACTGTAAAGAAATCGTTATGAATTCTAAAGAAATCGTTACAGCAATCAAGTCGTTATGAGTTTCAAAGAAATCGTTATGAACTCTAAAGAAATCGTTATGAATTCTAAAGAAATCGTTACAGCAATCAAGTCGTTATGAGTTTCAAAGAAATCGTTATGAACTCTAAAGAAATCGTTATGAATTCTAAAGAAATCGTTACAGCAATCAAGTCGTTATGAGTTTCAAAGAAATCGTTATGAACTCTAAAGAAATCGTTACGGCTAGAGAGTCGTTGCGAGTTCTAAAGAAATCGTTACGAGGTCTAAAGAAATCGTTACGGCTAGAGAGTCGTTGCGAGTTCTAAAGAAATCGTTACGAGGTCTAAAGAAATCGTTACGACAGTCAAGTCGTTACGGGTTCTAAAGAAATCGTTGCGATATCGATTTGTTTTGAGTTTTCCGGTCAAGGAGGAAATCGTTCTGCTTATCAAAGAAGTCGATACAAAGACTTGGACAGAATGAGAGATGAGACTTACCTGATTGTCTTGAACTTTCATTTTTCTTTTATTTCCTGTTCTCAAGACTCAAGTAATCCATTAGTACTATTTTGTTAATCATCAAAATTAATATATAAATAAATGAATTCTTTATTGTGGGGACAGTTTGGTCATCAATCTCCCCCTTTTTGATGATGATAAAATATACTAAACATCATACAAAAAATTAAACATTCATGTTTTTCAGATTGACTTTAGTTTTCTCCCCCATTTTGTCAATAAGCAAAAAGATAGGCTGAGAGACAAAGAAGAGAGATATCATTGTATTAAGTATGAGAAAGGTAGTACAAAGGAGATAGCAAGGAGGCATGCTGTGAGATGACAGCCCATGCCTTGATCTCAAGGTCTTCAAACGTCTGTTGGAAAACCCCAGAAGCAACAGAGAAGTTAGGACCCATGGATTGGGTGGCCCTTTGAATGTACAAAGCCCTTTGCTGATCCAAGAATTCTACATACTGATCTGGGTCCAGAATGAATCTGAAGTAAGTGTTTTCCGAAGCTGGCACGATGGAGAAATCTATCCAAAGAGATTGGATAGAAGAGCTTCTGATCTATCAGATCCTGCTTCAGAGCGAAGAAAGCTGTATATCTAGCTGCCCACTGAACATAAATCTCTTGAATAGGATTTATGGAGTTGAGATCCATGAAGGCTTCAGCTGAGAGAGAGGGCTTATTTTGATGAACCAAGGAACTGTTGATGGCCTCTAACTGAAGGTGGGTTTCCTTGTAGATGATTGCCCACACGGAGGGTGTAAGCCTTTCACACTCAGAAATGAGTGGAGCCAAAACCTGAGAGGAGATGCGGCCAGAGTGGTATTCTCTGAAGATAAACCGCAGGAAGGAGGGCAGTCTGCTCTGCTTGGCTGACATTCTACCCATCTGCTTGGCAAACATGTCAAATGCATGGGATCCTGCATCTGAATCAAATACTAGGGAATGCAGCTTTGGCAAAAGGACTAGAGAGTCAATCCGGATATCAACAAAATTCACTGTTAGGTGAATATTCACTGGACGTTCGGATCTTAACATTACTATAGCTGAATGGAATTGAGAGAACTGGACTTCTGGCAGTTTGTTCAGGAAGCAGAAGTCACTGTACTGCTGGAAGCTTTTGGCAATGCGGATCTCTTTCAAGATGAAAGGACCCCACAAATTCTTATGCTTGAGAAAGAACCATTCAGAGAGAGTGAGAGAATGAGCTCCATGTGCAATGGATTCGGCCCTGGCAGTCAAGAACTTGTTGTATTGAGCTTTGTTGCCCTTGACATTTGCCCACTGATCTTCAGTCTTGAACTCAGTCCCCTCAAAGATTTTGGATTTATGAAAGTGGGATAACTGGGTAAGAGGAAGAACAATATTTAGGTGCTCAGTAAGGTTGAGGAAGGGAATACCATAAATGGTGGAGAGGATGCACTTTTGAAGATATTCCTTATAAAAGAATCTTTTGTGAGGTTCAAGGGTAAGAGAGTACCAAAGAGGAGGAAATAAGGAGGAGGAGATGGAAGCAGAGGATGATTGTTTCCTCTTTTTCTTGGCAGGACTGGGAGGATCAGTCCTATGGATATGAGTGGCAGTGTAGAGAATGGTGGAAAAGGTATTTCTCTCAAAGGCATCCGGCAAGTTTGTGTCAAAGACACCAAGTAGAGGAGGATTTTCTGGAATAAAAGTAACAGAGGAAGGAGGAGTAGGAGGATAGAAAAGGTGTTTGGGATTGAAGGATGAAGTAGGTTGAATTGGAGTGGTTTGAGTTTGAGGTGATGAGGGTGAGAAGGATGATGGGGCTGAGGTGTGAGAAGGAGTAGGAGAAGGTAGGTTGAGATGAAATGATAGAGGATGATGGTTGGGTGCGAGGTACTGGGTGTTTTATAGTTGGTGGAGCAGGAGGGGCTGTGAGAGGAGAAGTAGGTGAGGACAAAATTGGAGTTGCAAGATTTGAAGTGTCAGGGGCCGAAGTAGCTGACATGGGCTCTTTCCCTTTGGCTTCTCTGACAACTGATGAGGGTCCTGATGACCCTGAAGCTTGCCCTGATGGCCCTGGTGGCCCTGATGCTTGAACTGGTAGCCCTGTTGGCCGAGAGACTTCTGCTGGAGGCTCTGGTGGCCTAGGAACTTCAGCTGGACTGCTCTGAGTGGGTGCAGGAGGGACACCACTAGACCTTGAAAGATTAGCCAGCAAATTCTTCATATCAGACATCTCTTTATTGAACCACCTCATTGCATTTCGAATTGAGGATAGATCAGAGGAGGTTGAAGCTTGATTAGAGATAATGCCCTGAACACTTGTCTGAACGGATGACAAGACTTCTCCTTGAGCTTTCAACAATGCCATAATAGGCTTCAGATTGACTTTTCTGTGACTCTTTCTTGGCCTTTTGTGAGCCACTCTCTTTTGCTTTCCTTGCTGAATGACAGGCTCCTCAGGATTGATATTGCTTGCACCTGGGCCTTCATTAACAGGAACACTGGCAGGAGGTGGAATTTCCTCAATGCCTACTTGCTCCCCCTGACTAGGAGCGGGGAGTTCAACACTTTCTTGCTCCCCCTTAGCAGGAGCTTCTTCCAACACAACTTTCTCCAAGTGGCCTTCTGCCACGGATTCAAGCACTTCAGGTTCAAGGAGACTTTGCTCCTCTTGGCTAGGAGCTTCGTCCATGACCACATCATGTTGAGTATCTGCTTGTACCTCAACATTAGCAATTGTTTCAGACAGAATTTCTGTATGGCCTGGTGCCATAGCTTCTTCTTCAACACATCCACCTTCTTTAGAAGTAGCTGAGGTGGAGGGAATGGAATCCAATACTTCTCTTAAGATTGAGGCGACTAAGGTGGTGGGCAAAGAGTCTGCCACACTAGTTGCACCTTCTTCCAACTGAACTTTTAGAGAATGAGAGATAATCTCCACAACAGGTGAGACTGAACCTTCTGCCTGGCTGGACGCAACTGGTACTGCTGCTTCTTGAACAACTGCTGCTGCTTGCTCTGCTGCTGCTACTTCTTCTTCTGCTGCTGCTGCTTGCTCTGCTGCTGCTGCTTCTTCTTCTGCTACTGCTGCTTGCTTTGCTGCTGCTACTTCTTCTTCTGCTGCTGCTTCTTCTTGAACTTCTGGAATATCCCCGATAATTGCTTCTCCTTCAGCCACAGAGGATTTTGACCAAATTCCATCTTGCACTGAAAAACCACTCTTCTTCAGGTTTCTGGACCTTATAGACTGGCCCATTTTCTCTACCACTGCTCCAGACACATCTACTCCGAAATGCTTGAAAATCCTGGTGAGTAGATGACCATAAGGCAGGGAAACATTTAGCTTGCTCTTTGTTTCCCAGATTTGAGTACTGGCAAATTTCATTCTCTCAATCATAACTGCGGCCAGGTTTATCTCCTTGTTCTGAATTACCCAGAACATCAAGTCTGAGTCTGCCCTAGTGCATGAAGAAAATGTAGCACTCCGAGGAACTATGATTTGGCAGACAATAAAATGGAGCAAACGATTGAAAGCTGACATCTGATTTATATCCAATTTTCCATCCTTCAGCTTAAACCCTAGACCAATAATGCCAAGACCCTTAGCTTCATCATTACTGAGTCCACACCACTAAAACCTGATGTCTTCACTCCAAACAACTCATGCAACAGATCATAATCTATCTTGATCTGGGTGCCCTTTACTATGGAGACAAGGGACCCATCTGCCTCTGATTTCAAACAAAGAAAAGGCTTTCACAAGGTCCGGGTAGCATACCTCGGTGAGAGTAACAACATCCATCCACTGCATTCTTCTCAAGGCTTCGACTAAACTGGACATGCCACTCTTCTCAAGATTCTGAACATCCACTGCCTTATTTCCGCAAATCTTCATCTTCACAAACGTAAACCTCTCTTGCTCCTTTGGGGATAAATACTCAGCACTGTAGCCCCCTACGCTTCCGAGATCATCGGAGCGGCCATGGGTTAGAGGAGAAGGAGATTCTGGTGAAGGGAAATGACAGAAGAGGTGGAAGCTCTCGAAGGGATTCTTCGCGGGAAGAGGAGAAAGCTTCGAAAGTTGCAGAGAGTCGATCCCAAAATCGTTAGGGCATCGGCTTTGGGTGAACGGATAGAGGATAAAAGGGTAAAGGTAGAAGACAAGTCGTTCTCAGAACGATTTGAATAAATTATTACTATTTTATCGAAAAGTGAAGCGCCAGAGGCAGTAAAGCCAGAAAACGACAAAATCGTTTGACGGGTCAAACAGCTTTTAATACGATAGCGGTCAAGGAATGTAGACAAACTGAATTTTGCTCATTGTTAAAGAGGGAAAATTTCATTTCTATCTGAAAATTTTTATGCCAATAAAATTACAGAGATCTTTTCACACATTGCACATCCCTAATTCCCTTCTAAGAGATGTAAATCTCTCTTCAGGTAGGGCTTTTGTGAAGATGTCTGCTAATTGACCATTTGTATCTATAAAAAAATTTCTAAATTACCACTAGCTACGTGGTCTCGAATAAAATGATATCTTACTCAATGTGCTTAGTCCTTGAGTGCTGAACTGGATTTTTGGTGAGGTTGATGGCACTTGTATTATCACACAATAGTGGAATTGATTTGATGTGAATTCCGAAATCCTCAAGTTGTTGCTTTATCCAAAGAAGTTGTGTACAACAACTTCCAGCAGCAACATATTCTGCCTCAGCTGTTGATAAAGCTACTGAATTTTGTTTCTTGGATGACCATGATATTAAACATCCTGCAAGAAACTGACAACAACCACTGGTGCTTTTTCTATCTACTTTGCATCCAGCATAATCAGCATCTGAATATCCTACTAATTCTATTTCACAAGATCTAGGATACCAGAGACCTAAATCATGAGTTCTAGCCAGATATCTAAATATTCTTTTTACTGAAATTAAATGAGACTCTCCAGGGTCTGCCTGATATCTAGCACACATGCACACACTAAACAAAATATCTGGTCTACTTGCAGTTAAGTAAAGCAATGATCCTATCATACCTCGATAATTCTTTTGATCTACATTTTTACCTTTTTGATCACTGTCCATTCTGATTGATGTGCTCATTGGGGTTGATAAAGGCTTTGTATCTTCAAATCCAAATTTCTTTAACAGCTCTTTGGTGTACTTGGCTTGACAGATATGAGTGCCATCCTTCCCTTGCTTAATTTGCAATCCAAGGAAGTAGCTTAGCTCCCCCATCAAGCTCATTTCGAATTCTCCCTGCATAAGCTTTTCAAAGTACTTGCAAAGAGATTCATCAGTAGATCCAAAAATAATATCATCTACATATATTTGCACAAGAAGTATATGTTTATCCTTAGACTTTATAAATAATGTACTATTTACTTTACCTCTAGTGAAACCATGATCTAATAAGAAAGTACTGAGCCTTTCATACCAGGCTCTAGGTGCTTGCTTCAAACCATATAAAGCCTTATGTAGTTTAAATACATGATTTGGAAATTCGAGATCATCAAAACCTGGAGGTTGTTCAACATAAACTTCCTCCTTGATAAAACCATTTAAAAGGCTGATTTGACATCCATTTGAAATAGTTTTAAATCAAATGCAGATGCATAAGCAAGTAAAATCCTAATAGCCTCAAGTCTAGCTACAGGTGCATAGGTTTCATCGAAATCTATGCCTTCCTCTTGGGAGTAGCCTTGAGCTACCAATCTGGCCTTGTTCCTTAAGATTATTCCAGACTCATCCAATTTATTTCTGAACACCCACTTGGTGCCAATAACTGAATGATTGAATGGTCTAGGAACAAGTGACCATACTTGGTTTCTCTTGAACTGATTTAGTTCATCTTGCATGGCTAATATCCAAGATTCATCAGATAAAGCTTCATTGACTGTCTTAGGCTCTATTTGAGAAACAAAGGCTAAATAATCACAAGGAATTACATTACCTCTTGTTCTTACCCCTACAGATGGATCACCAATAATGTTTTCAGGAGGGTGATCTTTCTGATGTCTCCATTCTTTTGGAAGATTTTCATGTTGAATTTCAGTTTGCTGCAGTTCTTCCAGAGGAGGATCATCCTTGTCCTTAATTGAGGTATTCCTTAATTTTTCAGACAAGTCATCTGCATCATCAATGTCACTAATTTCTTCCTTTTTCAAGGAAGGGTTAGATTCATCAAAAATAACATGTACAGATTGTTCAATTAATAAAGAACGTTTATTGAAAACTCTATAACCTTTGGGTTTAGAAGAGTACCCCATAAAGATGCCTTCATCTGATTTGGCATCCAACTTACCAATGTCCCTTTTTCCATTGTTGTGGATGAAGCAAGGACATCCGAATATTCTGAAGTGGCTGATCTTTGGCTTCTTTCCTTTGTAGAGTTCATAAGCAGTCTTCTTCAGAATCGGCCTGATCATCACTCTATTAATGATATAACATGCAGTGTTGATAGCTTCGGCCCAGAAGTATCTTGGCAATCATATTCTAATAACATGGTTCTTCCCATATCCAAAAGAGTTCTGTTTTTCCTCTCAGCAATTCCATTCTGTTGAGGTGTCCTTGGGGCTGAGAAGTTGTGCTCGATTCCTTGATCATCACAGAACTTTGTAAACTTTTCATTCTGAAACTCACCACCATGATCTGATCGGATAGAGACAATTGTGAACTTTTGATCTTTCTGAACTTTCTTACTGAAGCTGACAAAATTTTCAAATGTGTCATCTTTGTGCTCTAGAAAGGATACCCAAGTGAATCTTGAATAATCATCAACTATTACAAATCCAAATTCTTTCCTCCTAGACTGGTAGTCCTCATTGGCCCGAATAAATCCATATGAAGTAGTTCTAATGGCTTTGAGGTAGTTACTACAGTCTTTGACTTGAAAGAGCTCTTGGTGTGCTTTCCTCTTGCACAAGGTTTGCAAATGCTGTCCAAGCTAGAATTGACCTTTGGCAATCCTTCAACTAGCTTTCTTTTTCTGAGCTTATTCAAACCGTCCAAGCTGCAGTGGCCCAATCTTCTGTGCCACAACTCTGTTGATTGATCTTTGTTAGCTGCCAACACACGTCTTGATCCTTGAGTTCTTCTAGATAGAGTACATACAGATTTCTTTCTCTATAAGCTTCAAAAATGACTGCTCCATCCTTTAATATACTGCACTTTGATTCTTGGAACTGAATCTGATGGCTTTTGTCACACAACTGGCTGATGCTGATGAGATTATGCTTTAACCCTTTGACCAGCATCACATCTTCAATTACTGATCTTCCTTTGATGTTTACGGATCCACTTCCTATTACTGTGCCTTTTCCATTATCTCCATATGTGACTGTTCCTTCTTCATCTTGGAGATTAACAAAAAGCTTCTGGTTCCCTGACATGTGCCTTGAGCATCCACTATCCAAATACCATTTGGATGCTTTTGATTTTCCCTTGTCTTCGGTGTTGGCCATGAAAGCCAAGTTGACTTCTTCACCTTCACTGCTTAAGCTTGACTCACTGTCTGAGTCACTGCTGTTCTCCCAAGCAGCTGCCATTGCTTTCTTTTTATACTTATTGAATCTTCTGAAGTTGTCCTTCTTCTTATGATCGCTCTTTTTGAGCATTGGACAATCTGCCTTGATGTGTCCAGGCTTCTTGCATTCATAGCATATTACTTCTCCTTTCTTTGGATCCTTTACTTTTGGTTTTCTGAAGTCTTTGTTCTTCTTGAAAAATCTTCTTCCGGACTGATACTTCTTTTTCTTTGCTAATATTCTCTGAAGTCTTCGAGACAGCATGGCTTCTTCATCATCACTGTATTTGCTACCTTCACTGTTATCCAAGGATTCTTCTGATATCTCATCATTCGCTTTGAGAGCATTAGATTGCTTCCTTCTGTTGGAGGATTCTCCTAATCTCTCCATGTTTATCTCGTGAGCCATGAGAGATCCTATTAACTTTTCCAATGACATTAATTTTAAATCATTGGCTTCTTCAATGGCTGTTACTTTTGGAGTCCATGAAGATGGTAGAGATCTGAGGACTTTTCTAACCATGTCTGGTGCAACATAAACCTTTCCCAATCCAGCTAATCCATTTGTAATGTCTGTGAATCTGCTGAACATCTGAGTTATTGATTCACCTGACTGCATCTGGAATCTTTCATATTGAGCTACTAGAATATCTATTCTCGTTTCCTTTACCTTGTCTGTCCCTTCATAGGTAATTCTGAGCTTTTCCCACATCTCCATTGCGGATTTGCAGGCTGAGACTCTATTGAATTCTTTCTTGCTTAGGGCACAGCATAATATGCTCTTGGCTTTGCAGTTTAACGATATTCTTTTCCTATCATCATCTGTCCACTGAGCCTTAGCGTTTGTGACCAAAAGATCACCTTCTTCTACAATGGACCAGATTGTGTAATCATGACCTTGTAAAAATATTCCATTCTAGTCTTCCAGTAGGTGTAGTCTTCTCCATCGAACAAGGGAGGCCTGTTGACTGACTGACCTTCGAAGTTGCTTTGGGCTGCCATAGATCTTTGCTCTTCAGATCGTTGGATCTTCTTCTTTGTCGAAGAGACGGGCTCTGATAGCACTTGTTGCCCAGCTAGCTAGCCCAGAGGGGGGGGGGGTGAATGGGTTATCAAAACTTCTATCTCTGATTAAAACCTGTTTACTGAAGGGATTGCACAACTTAATAACAAGGTTAGAGTTAGAGCAATAAGATAACAACCACACAAAACACATCCACAAGACACAAGGATTTTTATCCTGGTTCAGAACTCCTCTCCACAGGAGACCTACGTCCAGTCCCTGAGCAATACCTCAGGAATTCACTACCAAGGGTACAATCCCCCTTATGGATCCTTACACCCAGCCTCAACTGGTCTTCCTTCCACCTGAAGGGAAAAACGACCACCCTGGATACCACCAGGTCTTCCTTCGTCCAGAAGGGAACACAACTAAAGAAGAAAATGTGTGAACAGGCTTCAGACTCTAGCTTAACAAGCTACAAGCTGAAGCTACCAAGGCCCAAGAGAGAAATAGATTTAGCAAGGTTTTCTCTCCAAGGACTACACAAGCTCTCACAAATAAAATCTCCTTTGACCACGAGAGCTAAGAGCTAAGAACAGAGTTGGAGTGGAAGCTTCGCTCTTCTTTTCAATCTACTGAAGACTCGAGGAGATGGTATTTTTCTTTTTGAAATGCAAGTCTTGTTCACTCTATCTTCTATCATTCTTCTCCGTCTTGAGTCTTTTATTTATACTTCTGATTCAAATTTGAACGTTGAAGTGTCTGTTGTCTCTTATCCTGGTGTACGTTAGACTGGTCACCAAGGAAGCTTCTGATCTTCAGTCTTTTATCCTTCAGTACACGCCAGAAAAATGTTTTAGAATCTTGTATCTTATATCCAACGTTGTACCGATGAGTCTTGTCAGATATCTGCAAGCATATCAACAATAAATAGAGGACAGCTAGGATTGTCGTTGATTGTTAGTTACAGATGGAACATATATTGCAATATATAGCAAGGCTCCGTTCTGTCTAAAAAAGTACGTAGACAGAGTAGCATGGAAATAGAAGATATTGTCTGCATGCATGGGAGATACGATCAGAGAGTATTTAATGCGTAGCAGTCAACAGATAAGATATGACTTTGACTTTTCAACGCTATTAAAAAGCATTATGTTGATACAGCAAGAAATTCGATATAAATAATCCTGATGCTTTCATGACTTATGAAATCGTTATGAGTTATAGCAAGTCATTATGAACACTTATCAAATCGTTATGAACTGTAAAGAAATCGTTATGAATTCTAAAGAAATCGTTACAGCAATCAAGTCGTTATGAGTTTCAAAGAAATCATTATGAACTCTAAAGAAATCGTTATGAATTCTAAAGAAATCGTTACAGCAATCAAGTCGTTATGAGTTTCAAAGAAATCGTTATGAACTCTAAAGAAATCGTTACGGCTAGAGAGTCGTTGCGAGTTCTAAAGAAATCGTTACGAGTCTAAAGAAATCGTTACGGCTAGAGAGTCGTTGCGAGTTCTAAAAAAATCGTTACGAGGTCTAATGAAATCGTTACGGCTAGAGAGTCGTTGCGAGTTCTAAAGAAATCGTTATGAGGTCTAAAAAAATCGTTACGACAGTCAAGTCGTTACGGGTTCTAAAGAAATCGTTGCGATATCGATTTGTTTTGAGTTTTCCGGTCAAGGAGGAAATCGTTCTGCTTATCAAAGAAGTCGATACAAAGACTTGGACAGAATGAGAGATGAGACTTACCTGATTGTCTTGAACTTTCATTTTTCTTTTATTTCCTGTTCTCAAGACTCAAGTAATCCATTAGTACTATTTTGTTAATCATCAAAATTAATATATAAATAAATGAATTCTTTATTGTGGGGACAGTTTGGTCATCAGCACAAGTGTAGAACTATATTTTTTTAATATTTTACTGATAATTTCTCCTTTATCACTATATATTTCTTATTATCTCTAAAAAACATGTAGAAATTTTTTTAAATATATTAATATATTAAAAGTATTCAAATTTAAAATCTTACCGTGCATCGCACGGTGTCCAACTAGTTAGATCGTATATAGTTGAGATTTTATGGTCTTAAACATGATCGGTTTAATTTTGTTTTATTTTTATCATATTTTTAATATAAATAAGATCGAATAAAGTATATCGATTCGATACAGATCATAACATAAGTTGACTGGTCCCCCCACCTATGGCGGGAAGGATATAGAGGTGGGGTGGGATGCTTCCACCTAAGATCGAATTCGGGGTGGCACTAAACTTTTCCCAGTGGTGTTACAAATAAAAAAAAAGTATCATAAGTTGATTGATCCAATCTGATTCACCCTAATCCGGACTAAACTTGCACAAAACCCACTTTTAAAAAGTGTAAATTTATAATAATCACATAAACAAACCCCTCAAATTTGTGTTTCCTTTGCCCATTTGCCTAAAAGAGATTAATTTATCGCGTATAATATTTGTCATTACGTCCATGAGAATTAAGATTTGACAAAAGAGAAAGACTTGATGTATCTTTATATTACACTTAAGTGTAATATAATCAGACACTAAATTTATATAACATTTAATAATTATATTGTCACTTTATCACTCTCTATGTAAAGATGTCATATAAATTTAGAGACTAATCATATTACACTTAAGTGTAATAAACTTTTCTTGTAACAAATATTTTTTGGTGAGAGAAAAGTCTTTCTCTACATATATTACATTTCAAGGGCATGTTTTGTCACCAGAATTTCCCATCAATTAAAACTTTGACAAAACAACCAAACCATTTACTAACTGTTGTGTTTCTCTATGGAACCCCGACAGTTCAAATCTACCTCCACAGGTCTATAAAATAGGATTTTCTGCCAACTAATAATATTTGAGTGTCTACACTCTAGTGTTCTTTACATGTAAATTTTGATAGTTATTTTAAAGATAAAGAAAATCTCAAATTTTATGAAGAGAAAAAAGACGAAAGTGCGAACTTTTCATCTAGAAGAGTTGTGAAATAGTACAGATTTTACCGTCTTCGAAAGAGACCCACATCTTATAAAATTAGAGGTCTCTTAAACTTTATATGTAGAGTGGCTCTTAGGTAGGTTAGGAGTAATGTTAGTTATTCGGACGTTCAGATAATTAGTAGACGTAAAATGATTGCGTGGTCGACTTAATTAATCGGTCGCACGTGGGCCCGATAAGATCTAACGTGAGATTTACGTGCGGCCAACCAATCGTCGTGGGCGCCACCCAAATCCGAATTTAGTGCCACTGGGAAAACTTTTCCCAAATTTAAATGTAAACTTTTCCCGCATCAGCATGCCCCTTCATATGTTTTTTTGTCGGGAAAAATTAGTGTCTAATTTACGAGAAATACTCTCTTCGCTAGCTCGTCGTGGGCGCCACCCAAATCCAACACTGTTCCCACCTCTTAAAAAATACACATAAACCCTCTCTCTCTCTCTCTCTCTCTCTCTCTCTCTCTCTCTTAGAACGTCTTCGCTCTCTCCCACACCCCACCCCTTTTGCTGCCTTTGCCTTTTGTTGCCGCCAGCACCACCACCCCATCTCCCTCCATCCTTCCCCTTCACCCTCCTCCTCTGCCCGGTAATGATTCCACCCTCACCGGTGTTGTTCCTGTCGAAGGGGGTGGCCGGCAGGGAGAGCTACCGCCTGAGCATTCCTGTCCTCTGAGAGGCGAGTACTACTCCTATACTCCTGTAAGAAACCTGTTTGTTCTCCTCCCTCGGTGCCTTCGCAAGCACAGCGAGACAGAGAGCGCAGGGGTTCTCATCACACACATATATATATTGGGTGGCTAGTTTTCTCGGCTTCCTTGGCTTGTTGTTACCTGCTTGATCCCTTCCAACCCTCGATCCCTCCGGCGGCAGCGCGCGGCTTCAGTGGTGCCCAGCCGATGGCGCAGCAACAGCAGCAGCAGCAACAACAACAACGGCAGTTCCAGGTTGGCGGCGGCAATGCCGGCGGCGGGGGGCCGACCGGGGACACCACCTACACGAAGATCTTCGTGGGGGGCTGGCGTGGGAGACGCAGAGGGAGACCATGCGGCGCTACTTCGAGCAGTTCGGGGAGATCCAGGAGGCCGTGGTCATCAGGGACAAGAACACCGGCCGGTCCAAGGGCTACGGCTTCGTAAGCCCATATCTCATCTCTTCTAGCTCTCTCCCGTTCTTCTTCCGCCCGCAGCGATCTCTCAGTCTTGGGGTGTTGATCGATCGCCGGTTTTGTTCAGCTGCGGCCTTCTTCTGATCGCAGGTGACCTTTAAGGACGCAGAGTCCGTCAGGACGGCCTGCCAGGACCCGTTGCCGGTGATCGACGGCCGGAGGGCCAACTGCAACCTCGCGTGCCTGGGAGCGGCCACCCACCACCGTTCTCGCCCGCCCACTCCCGGCCAGCATGGTACATTTCCCTCTTCCTTCCTTCCGGATGATCCAGCTCACGGAGCTCTCGATCTCTTCTGCAAAAAAAGAGAGGAAAAAATGGCTTCTTTCGCCTCCTTTCCGCAGGATTCGGACGCTTCAGACCCTTGTCCGCAGCATACCACGGCCCCTCGGCGCCGGCGACGACGGCCTACTTCCATCAACCCACGCACTACGCCTTGCCGTTCTCCGTTTACGGGTAGAAGCACGGATGCCCACGATCTCAACCCTCTTATTTGTTCGTTTCGTTTGATCTTTTTGCGAATTCCTGAGCTCGATAGACCAAAGGTTTCTGATCCTTTTTGCGCCATGTTCCTTCCCCAGTTACTCCGGCGGATATTCTCAGGAGAACATGTACCCCATGGTCGGCAACTCTAGCTATAACTCTCTCTTCTTCCCGTTCTTATATGATCTCTGATGATGTTTGAAAGGAATCTTGAGATGTCCCGTCCCCTGGCTGTGTCTGCAGAGCTACTACAGCGTCGGCGGAGGAGGCGGTGGAGCAGGAGGGCACCACCACCAGTTCTCCCCCTACTACGCTGCGGCGGCGGCGGCTGCCGAGCTGGGCGTCTTCCCCAACTTCTACCCGTACTACGCACAGGGCAGCCAAGGCCAGGGCAGCGGCTTCGAGCTGCAGTATCCTCAGATGCTGCAGTACCCTTACGGCCCCCAGAGCTACGGCGCCGGGATCCTCTCCTTGCCGGCCTCTGCCGCCGCCTCCACTGGTTAGAAATCCCGAACCCGCGCAAGTCACCTCCCCCCCCCCTCCCCTCCGTTCTTCCTGCAGCGTCATCGCCACTCACATTATACATGTATACGACCCCCGGCACTGAAGTGGGTAACAGTGTCTTGCTTGATGCAGCAGGCGTGACGCCGGCGCCCGTCGGACCCAGCCCTTCGCAGCAGCCCGGCATGGCCGCGGAGCAGAAATCCTTGGCTTAAATCTAGCAAACTGCCGCCACTAACGTAGCAAGTCATCACAGTTTAGGTCAAAAAACGACGCAACAGGAAGCATCTTGGCAACGACGAAGAGGGTTTGGGGGAAGGAAGGCGACAGGGGTCTCCTTCTGCACCCCCCCCCCACCCGGCGGCGGCGTCGGCCTCCGGAAGAGGCCACCTCCGTTCGCTCCCGCTGTCTCCACCACGGCCGACATCGTCATCGTCGCCACCGCTACCAGCCAGAACGGGCGATCGATTCGGGGATCACGCCCGCTTCGCTAACTGTGTCATCATGGTGTCTCCCCCCAGCCGTCGTCATCATCGTCGTATTCCAGCTGCCGCTACCCATCATCATAGGCGATTGCATTCTTTGCTCCCCTTCCACCATTGCTCACCGGCATCATAGCGTCATTTAAAACTGTTCTTTAGATTTGTTATGTAATTAACCTCCGGGCGGGGGGACAGATTCGCCGTCCCCCCGCCGGGGGAACAAAACCCAGCTAACACCCCCGCAGGCAGAGACGTGGATCCGTTTTTGGGGAAACGCCCGTCTCACCTGCGGCCCCCCTGTTCTTTCTTCTTCGTCGTCAAGTTAGTTCCTTTCTTTAATGGGCGGGAAGGGCTCGTCGGAACGCTTTTATGTTGCCGGAGCCCGGACCCGCGGCGGCCGCAGGGGGCGGCTCCGCCGGTTGACCACGTAGTAGTTTTACTGATCATCCTCTCTTCTTTTTGTTCTTTTTTTTTCCCTCTCTTGCTGCTTCGATCCGCTGGTCATTCTTGTTGGTTGTTAATTGACTGGAGTAACTTAAATCGGACATCATATATTATATAAAAATATGGTATGCGCAGTCCAGGTAGACGCAGATACGGATCTTACGTTGTTGCTGTTCTTCCTTTTTCTCCTCCTCCTACTCTCCTGCCTTTTCCTTTTCTTCTGTGCATGCAGCTGCTCTATCACTTTGCCTTCCCCCACCCCACCTCTCTCTCTCTCTCTATCTACATCTGTGAGTCGTGATGAGAGGGTGGCGGGAGGACGCGGAGAGGAGGGGGGATCCAAAGGAGGGAACCCGGCACGGGAGCCGTGCTGCTGCTGACCGAGGCACTGTTGGGGGGGGGGGGGGGGGGCGGGGGAGGGCTGGTGGGGAAAGAATCCAAAGAGAAGTGTGGTGGGCTCGGGTCGCTTTAGAAGCATGTTTTCGCTGCAATGAGAGCTCCAGCCTCCAGCTACTCGTAACGATGCTGTTGCAAGGGGAACCGTGCCCTCTCTGTTCTCTCTCTCTCTCTCTCTTTTCTCCTACGTGCTATGTCTCACTGTCTCTCTTCTGTCTAGCTTTGTGGTGTTTCTTTTGGCGAGGCCATGTTCATGGCCTGCGACGAAACGGGAAAGGCGGCATCGGCATGTGGAGAGAGAGAGAGAGAAGGGGGGGCAACTGGCAACGTAGGAAGGGGGGAATTGAGGAGGTCGACCATGTTGACTGGTCAAAGGACGCAAGTAAAAGTTGGATTAGTGGGGGTGCGGCACGTCTTGTGGGGGCTTTGGAGAAAGTGAGCTGTCGGAAGGCGACAAAGAGGGGGGTGCCAGTTCCATCACCGTCGGACACCAAGCCAGTTGTCCGCCCAAGCTACGTAGCTCAACAGGTGGCAGGAGCAGCTGCAACTCTCCTGCTACGTGCACACACGGCCGAGGCCGCCCTGGACTTCGTCTCTCTCATGATATGTGAAAATTGAAAAATACTCGGTGCCCTCCTATAAGAAGGGCAATAATTTTTTTTTTTTTTGTAACGAGAAATTCAACAAAGTGACTTAAAGGTTCAATGCTTAACATTAGAAGGTTAAAAATCCATCTTTATCATAGCCGTGATATTTGTATGTATTGTATTTTTTTTTGTTACGTGAAAATTTCGAGTGAAGAGTATATTATGAGAGACACCAGATAACCCCCTCCATCGGAATGAAATGAAGAGAATTGAATCCATCACCCATCCATTGGGTGAGAGATGAGATTACTCTTCAAATAATTTTATTAGTTGAAAAAATAGAGAATTTTTTTATCAATTTCGTTAACTAATAAACTATATGAAAATCAATTTACATCATTTTAATTGTTATTTTTAAGATACTAATATTTCTCGTGAAACTTTGTTATAGTTTTCAAGTGAAAATTATAACAAATCTTCTTTACAAGAATAATCTTATGATAATAAAAAAAACTTAATTCATTTTGAAGGCTTTCTGTTAAGTAGGTATTATGTGGTTCTAACGCATTATTTAATAAAAAAGAAGAAGTTAGTGTACTTATTGTAAGTTATTGCACTTATGGATACGACGACTAATGTGACATTAAAATTCATGTGAGTTGACAAGCAGAGTAGGTGATAGTGGATAGCTGATTATAGTTGCTTTTAAGCTAAGGTTACCGTTTATGGGTTTATAGTAGTTAAATAATAATTTTTAAATCCTAAAAAAATGTTTTTAGTCCAACTGTAATATTTATGAATTCAGATTTTTATTATAAAACCAATGAATATTTTTTAAAATTTTTAATTGTTCTATTTTTGAGTTTAATTTTACATATTTAAACTTAATTTATTATTAAAAGTTTAGAAGAAATTTTTTAAACTTTAAGTATAATAACTTAAAGTCTAAAATTTGAAATTTTGAATTCAGAATTTCAATTTCTATGTCTATTGCAATTTATAGTTGTTGCCTCTCATCAGTTGCCAATTTATTGTGAAATAGGATCCTTTCGGCCTCCCATTGGAGAGGGGCTCGATCTGTATATGGGTGGGGTGAGTTTTTTATTTTATTTTAACCCTATATAAAATATAAAAAATATTACATAAAATGAGTTAAAATGAAAAAAATCCACTCCACACATGTACTGACCGAGCCCCTCTCTTGCTGGGGGCCGAGAGGATCCCATTTCATTTGCTGTCATTGTCACGCCCTGACGCAGAATATCGGAGCGCGAAGACAGTTGCAAGAAAAGGGTATAGAGCAAGTACTAGACATCAAACCATTTCACATTGAATAATACTAAAACAATCTTTCTCATTAATAACTTTTCAATGTCTAGTTACAACCACTAATATCAGAGTCATTCTATAGGGCCCGATTACATTGCAATAAAAGGAAATAACTAACTACAACTCTAAGATAATGACTCGAGGGTACTCCTGG
The DNA here is from genome assembly GCA_014218235.1 of Colocasia esculenta. Classification (NCBI taxonomy): domain Eukaryota; kingdom Viridiplantae; phylum Streptophyta; class Magnoliopsida; order Alismatales; family Araceae; genus Colocasia; species Colocasia esculenta. The sequence continues at coordinate 79,430,835 of CM024765.1, read as the reverse complement.
CTTCACTCTTGGTCATTCCCTTCCTCATGAGTGTAAGTGTCATCCTCGGTCTCACCTGAGAACACAACATCAAATAACGTAGAGTGAGCGATAACGCACAGTAGGACTTAAATCTTTGGCTCAAGCAGGCTTTAAATATTTAACGCATTTAATGGCAGAGTATCTAAAGATAGCAGGTACAAGAGAGTCAAAATATAGCAAGAGATAGCACAACAGGTAACATGATAGCACAATAGCACGAGATCGAGTATAGTTTCCAAAAATAGCACAAGTATCGAGTATAGCACGAATAGCAGGATGACCATAGCACAACTAGCACAAGTATAATAATAGCACGACGAGTATAGCACTTGTTTGTCATTCTAGACAACGAGAGAGTATAGCACGTTTTGTGTTTTGATTGTCATATAGATAGTCGAGATAGATAGCACTTGAGTGTAATGCTAAACACTCTGATCATTTAACTCCCATGGGCACTAGCACTTTCGGGCGCACATCCCAGGACCAGATCGGGCCCTTTATATATTGCCAGACATTAGTTATATTGTTTATCTTTAGACAATCAGTCAATGACCAATATAGAGTACCAAGAAGTAGATGAGAGCACTAGATGAATAGACGAGATAGTAGAGTGAACGTGAATAGACGATCGAGTAGAGTACAGATGAGAGCTAGTGGACATTGCACGTAATGCGACGAGTAAACATGCGATAGTAACAGTTGCACAACACGCGCACTTGGTGTTGGCAGTCAGGTGGAACTCACGATCTTCCCGTTGGCCATGTTATGCACAAGTCCAGAGGTCCGACGTGATTCAAGGTAAGAGCGAACTTCTAATAGCCGTTTGGATCATATCGATCCCTAAAGGTGTAATGGTGTTAGGGTACAACCGACTCGTCGACCATGTGGGAATCCATGATCAGAGGAGACTTACGGAGGCCTTGTGCAAGGGTTCACTAGTCCGGCGAATGGAATATCCGACGGAGAGTTCACCACAAGCCAAGTAAAGTGTGTATATAAAACAGGTGCTCGACGTTCTAGAGAAATTCTAGAACAGTGGAGCGTCGATATCGGAATATAAAGAACGCAGAAACGATTACAAGTCCTTTAAAATAAGGCAATAAATGTACTTTATTTTAATAAATTACCAGATATATTATGAGATATTTTCTGCAAGATTTCAGTCATAAATGAATGGTTTATGTGTGTGCAAGTGCAAGAGGAATCATAGATAGAAATAAGTCGTGAAGATGTATTTAAAATTATTCAATATTGCTCCATTTTTAGGCAAGGTTTTGACCGGGGGTATAACTGTAAAAAGGCGTAAGGATTATTTAGAAAGTGACAGAAATATTTTTTATGGGTTTTTCACAAAAATTCCTGTGAACGCGACATGGGCCAATGATGATTGCGACAGGGGTAGGCAGATCGCGACATGGGTCCTGTCGCGATGGCCTTGTGAACGCGACAGAGGCGGGAAAGGGTCGCGACAAGACATGCACAGGGATAGCGACGGTACACCTGTCGCCTTCTTGATCGCGACAGGTAGGCTGTCACAATCGGAGCCCAGAAAGCAACATATCGAGGCGTCGCCTTCTAGTTGTCTGCGCCTGACTCTGACAGGAGTCAGACCAGACATTGGATTGAGGACCAGGGTCATCATTTTTGATATAGGGTTGTTCAGAAATCATAACTAATTATATATGCGATGAAAAATCATGAAACCAGTGGCACATGAAACTAGACATGCGAGAGTACTTCCAGTAAATAGGGATTCGAGAGAGAACATGGTTTTAGAACAAACAAGGACGAGTAACATAGAACATGACACAGAGAGCAAGATGATTTAATTCGAGTAACATGCTCAACAAAAATTAGGGCTTTCGGGGTCAAAAGATCCCTAACAAGATCAAGTATTTACAATAAAAATTTCATTGCATGTGATCAAGTATATGAAGAGATATGGATTTAACATGATGTCTCGGGGTTATCATGTTTGCAGAACTTCAAAAATTAAGAACAAAAGATAGGATGGATGGAAAAATATGAAACTTGGGGGTTTCGTTCAAGAGGGTAGGAAGAACCTACAAACGAAATTTTAGAATTTTAGCTTGTGAGAATGCCTACCTTTGGATTTATTTGTTTTCTAGGGTTGAAACTCTCAAAACGAGGAAGAAGCTTCAAGAACACCTTCTTCCCGCGAGATCCTCTCCTCCTTGACCTCTTCCCCACGTCTAACAACCTTTGGCAATGAGCTAGGGTCGGCCAAGAGGGTTGATGAGGTGTATTTATGCATGCATGAATTCCTATTCCTATTTCTATTCTAATTCCTCTAAATTTCGAGATTTCCTAACTCTAACCTTCCTTCCTTGCTTTCCAATCCCTATTTAGGCTAGGAAGAGATATAAATTCGTGCTAAACCATATAGGGTAGGTTTAGGAATACTATTATGACTCAATCTAGCTATTTAATGTATTAAATACTCTTTTCTATTTAAGTAATATTTTAGTTACGAATTTAGGGTATTTTCTTATTATTCTCATTTTGTAAATTCATATTTTGACCCAATAAATTCTAGATGGTCCATTAAGCAAAGCCCATTACTCTTTCCATTTAATGGATTTTATTTAATGCTCTTTTCATTTAAATATCTGTTTAGCTAGGTTTTATTCTTTATTTAAATTTTTATTTTTCCTAAAAATTCAGGTTGCTACAGTCATCCTATCTCTACTTGCCCTATTTGTTGGTCTGTATGATATCATACGGGTTGTTGTGTCGCCAGATAAATATAATAATTGTATTTACTAAGTATAATAAATATTAAGATCTAAAGTATATTTTAATAGTACAATAAATATTTCTTTACTAAAATAGTGACTTGAAATGTACTTTGCGCACATCCAGTGTGCATAAGGCAGCAAGCGGTGATGTTATGCCCGCACGCATTGGCCAGCACAAAGTATTTCTCTAATCATTTTAATTGCAAGAAATCAGTTTTATTAGTTAGAAAAAAGAGAGAAGTATCTACTTTTTAATCAATAGAATTATTTTTTTGTAATATATACTATTGCAATAAATATTTATTGTATCTTTAATAGTGTGGTGGTAATCCTGTTTGGGCCTGAGCCAAACGGGCCTCCACTAGAGAGAGAGTAGGGAAGACGATCGCCGGTGAGGACGAGAACCTGCAAGACCAGAAGAGGATCAGGGGGGCCCGGTGAAGACCGGGGAAACCCTCCGATGCCTAAGTCAGTGGAGAGCTTGCAAGGCAGGGGGTTTCGAAGTATGAGAGTGAGTTCGCGTGAGAAGAGAACGTACTTTGCATGGTACTGTACCTGTGCTTTTATAGGCGTTGGTGCCAAGGCCAACGTGCGTAATGTTGGTAGATCGTGCATGAAAAGGCGCCTTGATGGACGCGCATAACGGGAGGAGTTATGCGCTCAGGTGCCCGTTGGCTGTCAGGCAGTTCGCGCCTCTTGATGGGGAGTACGTGGCCTGGGACGGTTACAACCGCGTCGTGAGCCAGAGAACCTGCTCGGCACCCTTTGGAAACACTTTCCGAGCAGGTGACCCACATGGGGGCTCGAACATGCTGTTCGGTGATATCCAGGGTTGTTCCGCGCAGCAGGGTTACTGTTCCTGTTCGGAACCCCTCCGCAGTTGTTCGGTGTGGAAGGGCAGATGACCTGCTCGGGGATATACCGCCGCGAGACTTGACAGTGTCCGATCAAGGGGGGCGGTACCTTGGAGATCTTAAAACCGTCTTGAAAAGGACGTGGCCCGTTGAGATGTGACCACGTTTGCTGACAGGACACGCGAGGGCCGTAGTGGGCCATCATGGGACTAGGTGGTCAGATTTGGCCACCACAAATGGATTTCTCAAACAACTGATATACTTATGTTCTGTGACGGACGTAAAAATTTTATTCAGTGGGGTCACCTCAATAAATAAGATGCACCCATAGATTTATTTTAAAAATTCAGTGAAGTTATCTTATTTAAATTTTTCTAACAATAATTAATATAATAGAAATGTTTAAACTCCTTAATAAAATCTTAATAATCTAGTGGGGTCACGTGACCCCACTGAATTGTATGTAGGTCCGCCTATGCCTATGTTTTAGATAATTTATTTATACCACCTAAATCTAAACAATCCTCACACATGCCTAATTCCAAACGTATTCTTATAATCTTAATATACCTCTCCTATTTTTTTTAAACAATAGCTCTACTTCTACTCATGTACACTCAAATATGAACAATCCTTAACCCTTTTTTTCCCCTTTTTAGTGAACATCAACTTCTATGTGAGCCACTGAAACTATCCTTGTAATCTTAACAATAGCTTTTGTTTGTGTGCAATGTTGTTTTTACGGTGCTTTTATTTATATTTCTGATGTTTTAGATTGCTCGAGATTATTTTATTTTAAATATATAATGCGACAAATTTTTGGGTCTTAAAAATAAAGTGGAGCCACGTGGTTTGACCCGGTCTGGCTAAATGGGTCGAGGCGGCCCAACTAATTTCTGTGCGGTCCAGCCACAAGAGCGCACGGCTCCGTAGTAGAATCGGTGGCTCGTTCTGTTGGACCGGAACCAGTCGGTTCGGACCGCAACTCGGGCGGTCCGCGACTCGTTCAACCGGCAGTTCGAAAACTTTAAATCGAAACCCGCGCGGGAGCTTAAACCGGCTCCAGGAAGCTGGACAGACCCCTCCCGATCTCGGCCATGAGGATGGCGGCCGCCAGTTCCTCACAGAGAGGAGAAGAGCAGAAGCCGGTAAGAGAAGAAGCCTCCCTCCCCACCCATCTCCGTTCCTCCTCCTCCCCCCACCCCCCCCCCCCCCCCGATCTCCCTTCCACCTGGGCGCCGCCGCACGGAGCAGCCCTTGCCGCGCCTGCTCGCCCCTGTGCGGAGAGGAGCGGATCGGAGAGGTCCCTAGGTCGCCTCTAATGGCCTCACAAAGCCATCTCCCTTCCACGTGGGCGCCGGAGCACGGAGCAGCCCTTGCCGCGCCTGCTCCGCCCCTGTGCGGAGAGGAGCGAATCGGAGAGGTCCCTCGGTCGCCTCTAATGGCCTCACAAAGCCGATCTCTTCTTCCGTGCTCACTGTCGGCGTTCGCCATCTTGCAGGTTGAAGAGTGGTGTCTGTCGGATTTTGAGATCGGGAAGCTCCTCGGCGAAGGGAAGTTCGGCAAGGTCTACCTGGCGCGGGAGAAAGAGGTTCCACATCTTCTCTCCTTCCTTGATTCCTTCCTTCCTCGAGATTTTGTGCTTTTGATCAGTTGGACGGATCTTTTTTCTTTACTTGATCAAACATTTCATGCGGAGAAATGGAGGATTGGGCGCTTTTTCTTGTTTGTTTCTGCTTCTTCTGTGTTGCTAAATCTGTTTTGTTCGTGTCAAGAGCGGGTATGTGGTGGCCCTGAAGGTGCTCTTTAAGGAGAAGCTGGAGAAGTACCAGTACCACAACCACCTGAGAAGGGAGATCGAAATCCAGTGCAGCCTCGATCACCCTAATGTTCTCCGCCTCTATGCTTGGTTTCACGATGATACCCGCATTTTCTTGGTGCTGGAGTATGCTGCTGGGAGGGAGCTGTACAAGCTTCTCCAGGACCTCAAGCACTTCTCTGAGAAGCGTGCTGCTACTGTACTCACTCGAAACCTTCCAGCATGTGTTTGGAGTATATCCTCTTTGGAATCTTACATCTTTCTGTTTCATTTTTCTGTTTTTGGATGATTTTGGCAGTACATTGCAAGTCTCTCAAGGGCACTGGCCTACCTCCATGACAAGCAGGTGATCCACAGGGATATCAAGCCAGAGAATCTTTTGCTAGATGTGGAGGTACCTTTTGCACTGTTTTCCTTTTTGAAAGGCCTTTTGCACTGTTAATCTCTTGGATTCAGAGATAAGATTTTGACTCATGTCAACTATGGATCAGTACAACATATAAATGTTCTTCTTTTCAGTTTCCTCTTAGTTTATTAACTTTGGGTTTGGCTTTTGTGATTTTTTTTTTCGGTAAGTGGTGTGGAATAAATTAATGAATAAAACAGAGTTACAACTTGGGATTCATATCTCCACATGTTGGAGTTATGAATCCGATGAAAGAGAATAACAACATAGCCTCATAAGCATGAATTTGAGACTATAACTTTAATGCACTATAGAGAAGTTCCTCAGGATTCTTTTTGATCTCCTTGAATTGTTGTCCTTAGTTGATGCCCTTGAAGACAGTGCCTGATATCTGCGAGAATGTTGAGTAGAAGCTGAATGTGGCTTGTTTTTGATTGTCAAATACTCTTGTGCATCTTTCCTTCCATATCCACCAGTTGCTACCCGCAGACTGTTGTGTGCAATTGTGGATTCTATTCCCTTATTATGAAAACTAGTAGCTATAGTACTCACCTCAAGGCATAAGGATGCACGAGGAGGTCGATGGAGATCCAATCTATGGAGTAATTGCGTCCATATTGAACAGCTATATGGACAATGGAAGTATAAGTGGTCAATGGTTTCTAGAGAAGAACAACATAGACTGCACCTACTTGGCCCCTGTATTCCCATCTTCTGCAGAACATCAAAAGTTGGAATTTTACCAATCACTGCTTGCCACAAGTGAATTGAATACTTCTGAACTGTTGGTCCTTGCCACATACAGTGGCCCATGGCACCCTTGGATATTTTCTCCTTTTTTGATCATATATACTTTTCCCTGAGATTTGTCCATTGTCATACTGCCATCTTATTGTATCTTGCTGCCCATGATGAATAACAATACCTCTTATATGATCCCATAGGCTCACCATAGCAGGCGATGTAGCTGGTGGTAGGACCCAATGCCGTTCATAATAAATGTGTTCAGATTTGTGTTGTGCAACAGGCCTAGTTGAAGTCTGATATGATCACCATACATCTTAAAAATAGACGTTCTACCCAACCATGGATCATACAACATATTGAAGGAATTTCCATCTCCCACAAGAAACTGAATGTGCTCGAACAACCACTCTCTACATTTTAGAATGCCCTTCCACGCTACTGAATGATATGGCTTAACCTGAAGCTCCCAGATTGAATGTTTGTATAGATACCTAGCAGTGAACCATTTAGTGATAAGATTGTCTATATGAGTAATCAGGTTCCAAGGTGCAAAGTAACAAAGGATTCATTCCAATCTACAAGTCTTCGTAATCCCAACCCGCCTTCCTCCTTAGGCCTACAGATGTGCTCCACTTGATTAGATGGAATGGCTTATAATTCCCAGAAGTATGCCAGTAGAAGTTCCTCAGTAACCTTTCAACTCTCCTATAATAGCTTTCGGTAAAATGAAAGCAACAGCCCAATAAGTAGCAAAGGAACTCAAGATAGATCTAATGAGTTCCAACCTTCTACCCTGGAGAGGAATCTTGTGCGCCACGATGCAATTATTTTCCTGATTTTGATGAGGATAGCTTGACATGTCCTTTACTAATGGCCGAAGAAAACAAAGGCAGACCAAGGTAGGTGACTGGTAGGACTCCCTCTTGCACATGCAATGCTTCAATGAGTCTGAGTTTATTGTCGACCCTTCCTCCAACAAAAACTTTGCTTTTTAAATAGTTGAGTTCCATACCTGCCGAACTTTGAAATTCATTCATAATGGCATAAAAAGCTTCAGCAGTTTGCACATGGGGCCTTAAAAATACCATCAAGTCATCAGCAAACATTAGGTGTGACAGTGCAATGCCCCTGAAGGTTGGGACTTGCAGAGCTCCCACCCTCACTTTTTGTTCAATCATAAGGCTAAGCCCTTCCATGGCAATGCAAAACAAGTAGGGTGATAGTGGATCACCCTGCCGAATCCCGTTGGATGAAGAGAAGTAGCCTGCAGGTGTGCCATTCACAAGAATAGAAAAACAAGCTGTATCCAGACACATCGAAATCCATCGGATCCAGTCCAAAGTGAAGCCCATTTTCCTCATCATACACAAGATGAATGTCTGATCAACAGAATCAAAAGCTTTTTTTAGATCCACTTTGATACAAAGCAGGTTCCCAGTATGCTTGGAATGAATATTCCTAACAAGATCATTGGCCAAGAGTATAGCATCCTGAATTTTCCTCCCTTAATAAAGGCGAACTGATTGTTACTAATGATCTTGGGCATTAAACTTTGCATTCTATTTGCCAGTAACTTAGATATAATCTTGTAGAAAAAATTACATAGCGAAATAGGTCGAAATTGATCAAAAGATTCTGCATCATCAGATTTAGGAATGAGGGAGATGAATGTGGAGTTTACCTGTCTCAATGAAACTCCATCATTGAAAAAGGATTTAACAGCCTTGATGACAAGTCTCCAATAATGGGCCAACAGTCTTGATAAAACTCTGCGGGATATCCATCCGGGCCGGGACTTTTGTTCTTAGGTGCAGTCATAACAGTGGCTTTTATCTCATCATCAGAGAAAGGAATAGAAAGGAAAGTTCGATCTGCATCAGAGAGGGTTTTCATCCCTTCCAGATTCGCAGCATTACACATTCGTTCCTGATTGAGTAAAGACTGAAAAAAGTGCACTGCATGGGCTCTAATTTTGTGCATGTCAGTTGTGTATGAACCATCATCCAATCTACTTCTTCTAATTGTGTTAGTCATCCTTCTGCCTTTAATAGATGCATAGAAAAATTGTGTATTAGAATCTACTTCAGTCAACCAGTGTTGTTTGCCTCTTTGTCTTGCATAAGACTCTTCATTTGCATGTTGCCCAGATATTTTGCACGTGCTTGTTTCTCCTTTTCAATGAGTTCTTCATTAAGTGGGTTGGACTGAAGTTCACATTGGACATTGAGCAGATCAACTCGTGCCTTGGCGACCCTATTATGGACATTACCAAATTCTGATCTATTCCATGCCTTAAGCTCCCCTTTAAGTTTCTTCAACTTCTGACAGAGAATGGAAATTGGGTTGCCATACAGTTGCACTTCCCAACTTTTCTTGACAAGGTCAAAGAAGGCATGATGTTGTGCCCACATGGAAAAATATTTGAACGGTTTAGGTCCCTCAGCCACAGGGACCTGAGTATAAACCATCAATGAAGCATGATCTGAGATACCCTGAGCGCCATATAGAACATAGCTTTCGGGGAAAACATCCATCCATGATTCATTAACTAGTGCCCCATCCAGCCTTGCCAGAATGTGTTGACAACCTGATGACTGATTGCACCAAGATAGAGTATTTCCCACACTCTTCAAATCTTGTAGCATAGCATAGTCTATACAATTGTTGAAGTCCCGCAGAATGGAATCCGTCAACCTTCGACCTCCAATTTTTTCCGAGGGGTACCTGACACAGTTCAAGTCCCCAAGAAAGATCCATGGGACTGTTATTGCATGTGATAGGTGAATGATTTGCTGCCACAGTGATTGATGTTCACAAGCCAAATTTGATGCATATATCGCTGAAAGTACGAACTGACTTTGAGAAGCATTTTCAACACAATGAAGATGAATAGCTTGCATATCCTCCTGGATAATAGTTACATTTATAGCTGCAGCCTTCCATAAAATCCATATTCTACCTCCAGTATGAGAACCATAATTATGAATAAGATCATAATCAGGAGCAACAGAAATCCTTCTACGATCACGAAGAGGTTCTCGAACCTTTGTCTCCACAAGAATGTATATCTCAGCCATATTAGTAGAAATGAAGTGTCGAATATCTAACCTCTTGGCCTTGTTGTTGAGTCCTCGAACATTCCAGGATACAATTTTCATTGGGTATATTTAGATGATGGCAACCTAACTCTGACACCCTTTCGTCTTGTAGCCATGGGATCCTTAACACTTGTCTCCTCTTGAGCCTGATCGCTGCTGGTTAATGCAGTATCTATGATTGCCTGTGCATCTTTTACACCTTGGCCATCCTCCCCATGTATCACAATCTCCAATGAGTGCGAAAGCATGGGCCCCTCTCGAGTCCCATGGTGTCTTTTGTTCTGGTCATCTTTCACACCTTGGTCATCAAGTGCATGGGTGTACGTGGTTGCACCCTCCTTCCCACCTTGTCCTTTCTCTCCTTGGACCACAGTTTCCATAGAGGCCCCTAGGTTTACAGCCGGCACAAGATCCTTAACCAAATCACGTTGAGTTTCCATGAGTGTATGTGATTCTATGAATAGTACGGGTGTGATTTCTCCTGCACCACTTGAGGAAGGAGCTCCACCATGGAGGGAAGGTTGCGAAGAGATCGCAATACCCTTCCTTCGATCAAGCCGGCACTCATCCTCGAAGCCTGAGTTTAGAGCCGAGTTCATGACCCGGCTTGACTCAGCTTCATCTTCTCCAATTTTTTGTAAAACAACACCTTCATGCATACCTTCTTCATTGTGAAGGGCCGCAAATCTATTCCCTGTAGGAATTGTGGCTGGTGCAGGTGCTTGTCTGGCTCTCCATTCTTGTCTACTCTTCCGATTATCCACCGGATCTGTCCCTCGTTGAGGTGCAGTGCATTCTTTGTCCTTGTGGCCAAAAGATTGACATGCAGAACACTTCAGCGGCTTCCATTCATATGAAACAAATAATTGTTCGTCCCCTCCGTCTTCGTTCATAACATGTAGAAAAGCAGGCAATTCAGAATTGCAATCAACTAAAATACATACCCTTGCAAATTGTAGTCTCTTCCTCTGAGCAGTTAAGTTATCCATGTAAAGAGGCTTCCCAATAAGACTGGAAACTTTACTCAATCCTTTTGGTGTCCACCAATGAAGTGGGAGATCAGGATATGTGACCCAACTGGAACAGAAGTAAGGCTCTCCTTTTCCATTCGAAGCTGTGGGTGCCACGTTGAAGAATAAAAGGATGACCCTTTATGGTCCAGAAGCCATCAAGAACATGATTAAGATCCTCTTCCAAGTCAAACACGCACATAAAGAAACCTCCACTCCGCATTAGAAGCTCAAAACTCCCCTTCAATCCCCATCTGTTTTTAATGAAGGATAAAAGTGGAGTATAAACCGGCTTTTGTGATTTATCCTTCTTCCTCTTCTTTCTTCGTGTTGTGCTGATCGTGATCTAGGGATGTCACTCTATCCGTCGGAATGGCTGTGTCCTAACAGTAACCATATCCATCATCTATCTCCCGCTTTCCCCAAACTATTTTTGTTTGTGAACTTTTATTCATGATGAGCTTTCACTACACATCAAACCTAAGCCTTAAGGCTATAAGTTGGGGTAGTACCATGGAAGGCAAAATCGCCAGGATCGACCCAGAATCGGTCGATCCTGGATCGGATCGAGAGCTATGGATCCGATTATGGGGGGAAGTCCCTGAATCGGCAAACTTCCAGCTGGATCGGCCAGAATCGAGTTGGATCGACTGGATCAAGCAAGGATCGACCGATTCCAGACTGATCCAGGCCGATCCAGACTGATCCAGGTCGATTCCCTCAGGGTACCTTCAGGATCCTCTTCAGGCAGGGTTGTCAGGATCCCCTTCAGGTAGGGTTGTCAGGATCCCCTTATTTACCTGAATATCATTTAAGTAAATGTTAGTATTTGTAGTTTCATTTACTTAAGATATTACATGTAAATAGGAAGTACCCCCCATTTGAATCTAATAAAAATATCAAAAAAATCATATCTCTTACCAATAAAAAGTCAACTCTTCCATCGAAGAAGAAAATCGCGATTTTGGTGATTTTAGCGAAATGCTAACTTTCTAATCTCTCGTAATTTAGCTTATCTAAAAATTTGATAATTCAAATAAATCACATGGAACACTAAAAATTCAAAGTCCGGTAAAAAAAGTCAAACGTGCATGTGACTTCTCCAATGGAGCCACTCTCTTACTGACAACTTAGTCTGCTTGAGACCTCTCAGGATTTGGTCAAACTTAAGTTATCATCATCCAAACCTCTCAGAATTTGGTCAAATTGAGCTACTATCACCCAACTCATGACACTCATGAGTTTGGGTGATGATAGCTTAGTTTGACCAACTCCTAAGAGGTCTCAAGTAGACTTAGTGCTGTCAGTAGGAGAGCGGCTTTTTGGAGAAGTCATATGCACGTTTGATTTTTTTTTTTGTTGGACTTTAGATTTTTAGTATTTTATTAGACTTATTTGAATTATAAAATTTTAAATATGTCAAATTATGAGAGATTAGAAAGTTGCTACTTTGATAAAATCACAAAAATTGCGATTTTCTTCTTGGATGGGAGAGTTGACTTTTTATTAGTAAGAGATGTGATTTTTTGATATTTTTATTGGATTCAAATGAGGGATATTTCCTTATTTACATGTAATATCTTAAATAAATGAAACTACAAATTTTAACATTTACTTAAATGGTATTCAGGTCAATAATACACTAAGTCTTTAATATGTTATACTTTTCTTGTATTATTATAGTAGTAATAATACACAAATCTTATGTTTCATATATTATGAATGCATGTATGATTGGTTTTTTATGCAAATATTAGTTCTTTCAATTTATCAGATTTCCCCTCATTTTTGCTGTTTTTTTCTGTTTTTTCCTGAATTTCCTGAATTTTTTCCCAAAAAAAACCATTTTATAAACTGGCCGATCCAGGATCGGCCAGACTTCCCTTGGATCCATGGGATCTTGCGATCCGATCCGATCCAGGATCGGATCGAGCCTGGTCGATCCCGATCCCGATTCCGATCCTGCCTTCCATGGGTAGTACTGATTAGCTCCAATCAGATATGGTTATCACAAGAACCAAACCAACTGATAATGTTACTGAACAAATGGATAACAATAAGGTTGTACTTTGTAGGTGTACTTTTTACCTAGGCAGAAGACAGGCCCAGAGAAGTGGTTTCTGATTTAAATTCTCACGCAGTCAGCAAAGGAACCTGCTTTTTGTGCCCAGATTCTCAAAGACCTAACTAAAGTTTCAATGATAAAAGTTGCTAGGCCAATTGTTGGGCGAACAAATGTACCTCAACTTAAGATTATTGGGTCTGTTACTATTATGAACTCTTCCGTTGGATCTAAGTAGGTTGTGCACATGGAAAGGAGTAACAAGCCTGTAATGTCTCAACTATTATTTCAGTTTACTATACAATGTTGAAATCTTTAGAATTGTCATTGTTGTCAGTTTCTATGCTAAGCAAAGTGGGAATTTTTCTTGAAATTTGAAAAACATAGGACATTTGTATGGTACCTACATCTATTGTTGGTACTACTTAAGAACTTATTCACATTTTAGAAATCTTGTAGGCTGCCACTGTGAAGAATAGAAAGCCCACAATTTGAAATTAGGAATCAGGTTCATCTATAAAAGGGCATACCTATTGCATGAGGCTCCCACGAGTGTGGGGTCTGGGGAAGGGATGATGTATACATGCTTACCTTGTGTGGGCAACCAAAAAATTCATGCTGGGCCTTGCCACAGCCAGACCAGCCCCCTTTAAAAAAGAAAAAAAACTTTCACAAGGCCCACTAACAGACCCATCAACAAGGCCCAAAAGACCTCTCACCCAAGGGGCCCAAGATGCCCATGGTAGGGGGTGATCCTAAGGGACTGATCACCCCTTCCCCACCACCTTAAAAAGTTGCTGCGGCAGAAAGGAGGGCGGGGCGGCGCACAGGAGAACAGAGCAAGAAAAAACCAGAGAAGAGAGAAGAAAAAGCTGAGAAGAAAAAGGGAGGAGACTTGCGCAAGAAGGGAGCTCTTGGTTTGCCTTGCACTGAAAGCAGGGAGTTGAGGCAGAAAAGAAGAAAAAGAGAAGAGAAGGAAGGGTGAGCACGAGACTGCTACGGCAGTCTTCTCTTAACCCTTTTTTTTTTTAATATTTCTTGTAACATTCTATCCCCCTTGAATGGTAAAAGCTTCCCTTCTCCCATTCCCCTTTGAGTTGCGTTGGTTTTGATGCACTTTGGGTGACTCAAAGAGTGTATTTAAATGCATTTTCTTGCTCTCATTCAATGATCCCTTCTTGTTGAATAGAACTGAAGTGGCCATGTCTTTTGTTTTCTTTATGCACTAGTTGGACACCCGTGCGATGCACGGCAATTGTTTATAAAAATATTAAATAAATAAAAAATTATATATATATATATATATATAATCTGTTAAAATTGAATATCATAAAGTTTTCCTATTTATCTTAATATTTTTGTGAGATCTATAATGGAGAGGGTGAGAAAATAGAGAAAGATAGGGTGACAAAAAAAAACACTCCTATCAACTTGCTCACACACTCTCAAAAATAAAGAAAGTGAGATGAATAGGTAGAAGAACAAACATATGCTATCAAATCAACTAATATGTTATCCAATCATACTTTTCTTTATTGTCAATTGTGTCAACACTCAATAGAAAAAATTTCATATTCTCCAAAGCTCTGCCCAAAGTCTGCCAAGCTACCAATCACATCCCAAATGTAAGCCTATTAGAAGCAAGAAGTTGCCAATTAAAATCCAATTTTTACATGGAAAATGACTTGGAGGACACTACCAATTAAAACATAAATGTTTTCATGTAAGTTGTCAATTAATGCAAATCACATCTAAAGTTTAGACATTTCTAATCACATACTAACATGAATTCAAATAATGCCATGCAAGTTGATTATGAAGCTAAGATGTTAACGGTTGATTTAAACTCAGCACCATAAAATAGATCACTAAATGCAGCATCAGAGTACATGATAATTTTTCCCCGGGATCCATAATGTCAATCAATATCAATCTTTTACACAAATGAGTTCATCTGTCATTGATAAGAATGCAACAAATGAAAAACAGGAGAGATACAACCTTCATCCCCACAAGGTATAAATGCTATGTGTTTCTTTAGAAAATGGGAAAACAATATGAATCATAGAGGCATGAGGGAGAACACAAAAGAACAGATCGTGGCTTTCCACTCATAATCCAGCAGACATGAAGAACAGTTCTTTTGTTGTTGAGTTTTCTTGGTTTACTGCAGAATGGATCTGGTTTTTACAACCCCATGACAGCAGGCAGAGACATTGGGAAAGTCCAGTTGTTACTGATAATTGGCTAGGTCTTATACTTATTTGGCTTTGGTCTATCAAGCTCCAGCCAGATTTTATCCGGAGTATCTCTATCTCTGATTGCTATGAGGATTTTAGAAAGACTAATTCACTTGTTAAGAAAAAAACTGAAAGATCTCTATCTCTGGCGCTCTAGTATATTGTACACCACAGCCATATAAAGATCTCTATCTCTGATTGCTCTCTGGATTTTATATTGGGTGCTGGATACTATGTGTTTTTCTTCATGCTAGTTTACCTTTTTAACAGTAAAGTATATAATATAAAAAGCACATTTGATAAAAAAAAAAAGCACAATTGACAGGAAACATATTGTACTGCATTTGGTATATAATAACAACTCTTATGTCTATGTATGTAATGTACGTACCACCATGAAATATTTAAGTGGCCACCTCCGCAAGAGCATATGTCTTAGAGTTGGGAGCATATGTCCCGATATGGGCAAAAGAAATTGATGGCAATGCAACCTCCAACTTTGATGTTCTCAATGTTAGGATGTAAAGGACGTTGAAATCTCAACAGTCTGTAAGGGAAAACAGTTCACATGTTATTCATAATAGAAATAATAGGTAAAGGAATAAAAAGAAAATACATAAATAAGGAAAATATAGTCCAAAGATAGTATGTATAATAGGTAATCAAATGCTTTGACTCCAATGTTCATATTAATATTCGTCATAGAAAAAAGAGGTAATTATGTTGCTTCTGCTCTATGGTCACATATATAAATAGCCAAGAAAAAGCAGTATGGGTATGCCAAGTGTGCGAAAACCAAACATACCATTGAGAAGAAAAATGCAACATTTTAATTACAAGAGCTCTTACATACCTGTCGGCAAGATGGTTGCGTGCTACAGTTCCATCTGGCCTAGGCACCATAGTTGTCAAGGCGGACGCCTAGGCGGCGTCTAGGCGCCGCTTAAGCGCCAAGGCGCTTCCTTAGCCGCCTTAAAACACCTCGCCTTTCTAAGAGGAGAAAAGGCGCCCCAAGGCGCCGCTAAGGCGGCCAAGGCGCACGCCAGGGGCGCTTGGGCGCGCCTAGACCCTTTAGGGATCCGCAATATCCCACTTAGACAGCAGATTCAGGTCGGTTTTCAGGGCTGGATCCAACCCGATTCCAGGTAACATCTTATTTACCTGAATATCATTTAAGTAAATGTTATAATTTGTTGTTTCATTTACTTAAGATATTACATGTAAATAAGGAAGTACCCCCCATTTGAATCCAATAAAAATATCAAAAAAATCATATTTCTTACAAAAAAAAAGTCAACTCTCCCATCGAAGAAGAAAATCACGATTTTGATGATTTTAGCGAAATGCTAACTTTCTAATCTCTCATAATTTGACCTATCTAAAAATTTGATAATTCAAATAAACCATATAGAATACTAAAAATCTAAAGTCCGGTAAAAAAGTCAAACGTGCATATGACTTCTCCAAAGGAGCCGCTCTCCTACTGACAACACTTAATCTGTTTGAGATCTCTCAGGATTTGGTCAAACTTAAACTATCATCACCCAAACACATGAGACTTGTCATTTTCTAGTTTCTTTTCAATTTTTAGACATATTATGGGATTATGTAATGGACTCATTTAGTTTTTACTTGTTTTAAGTGTGTTAAGATATTGCACTTCTTATTTTTATTTAACATATTTACATGTATGTGTATTCACTGGTTTGTTTTAAAAGTTGAAAATTAGTTTTCTGATGATAGAATGATATTTGCACTTCTTGTTCTTATTTAGTGTGTTTATTTATTTGAAGATGTCAATTTAGATTTTTTATGACTTTATGATATATAATGTGAGTTTGTTTACTTGGAGTTTAATTTTTGTTGCTTTCATTGCCTTTATGTCTGTGATATCATGATATTTTTTATTGAATTTTCATCATTATATATATTTATAGATACATAAATATCATGTAAGAGGGACACTTGAAAACAACTCATACTTGGTTCCGTCCTAAACGCCTAGGCACCGCTTAGGCGAGCGCCTAAGTGTTTAGGTGATCCGAGACCCCACCTATGCCTTGGTCGCCTTGACGCCTTGACAACTATGCTAGGCACTGACTGAAACATATAAGTTCAGGAAACATCTAATATTTGAGGAAGCATAATTAGGCATACGATGTGCTGGAATGTGCAATAAGGATGAATAAACATTAAAGTCAAATGTGTCAACAGAAGGATGGAAAGGAACTTGACTTCATTGGGCATCAAGCAATTTGTGGCCATTGCAGTGGCACCATCCCTAAGCTTGATAGTAGGACCAAACCCATAGATCTACTCCATATCAGAAATATGCTTCATACCAGCTTTTCCTAGATATCGGGATTTTCCTTATTAATTCACTTATATTTACCAATCTTTCTATTTTGATAAGTGGATATCTCCTCTGAGTTGTCCCAAACTTTGATAGTCCATGGAAATCCTACTTAAAATCCTTATAAACATGCTACTAACTTATATACTTTAGATTGCAGATTACTTTATAGACCTGCTACATTAAGAACTTGCTACTTAAAACCTTATAGTGTTTTAAAATAAACAAACCCCAATAAATCTTCCACTTAAAAACACACAGAGACACATTACAATAAACCCATAGACAGAATGGTGTCAAATTTCATCCACAATATGTAGTTAAGAAACCAAATAAAAATTGACAACTGGAAGCTGAAATTGAATAGCTAACATTCCATAATATTAAAAGATCTGACCAAAGATTTATAAGAACTGAACTATATAAAATTCAAAAGATCTGAACCAAAAAGTCTATAAAAGAGATATAGAAAAGCAATCATTTTTTATTTTTAGTTTTTTGTGTAATAAGACATGTTCATATAATAGAAACAGAACTTCAAAGAGAATTTAAATACAAATATATCTTAATTGACAGAAATGACCACAAATCATAATCTTAAAACTCATAACATTAAAAAACAAATGGGAAAATACTCTGCCTTTAATGATGGGTGTTGGGCGAGTAAAGCAGTGATCAAATAACAAAAAGACCTACTACTGCTTAATATCTTTAGCAGATGAACCCCTGAACCTGCACAACTGGAATTCTTAGGTTTGATCAGAGGTTGGAGAGCTGGAAGGCCAAAATTTTATCAGCAGGAGGAAGATGGGTATTTTCTAAATCTGCTTTGTCTTCTAATGCTATTTATTACTTATATATCTTTCTGGCCCCGAAGATTGTAGTGAATAAAAATGTAGCTATCAGAAGGTCCTCCTTCTGGAAAAGTTCGCAGTTATTATGTTGGGATTGGGATAAGGTTTGCAGGAGAAAAGAGGAAGGAGGGGTTGGATTAGATAGCTTGACAGTTTTTAATAAGGCAGTTCTAGCAAAATAGCTATGGAGATTAGGTGAAGCTGATGGAAACCAAAACCAAAATCTGAAACCAAAAACTAAAACTCCAATGTTCAGAGAAAGAGAGACCAATGCTCATAACTTGAGCTAAAATCTTTTGATAAACACATAAGACATTTCCCAATCATCACATGTCTGTTAATTCATAAAAACACATAAAAATTCAAATGCCTCAACATTACTGTAACTACCCACATCAAACATATATTTAAAACTTCTAATTATATTACAATGAAGTTTGTATGAACAAAAAAAGAAACCAAGATATCTAGTTTTAGTGCACAGAGAGTGTGAGAGAGAGTGAAACCAACAACTAAAACTCCAAAGTGTAGTTGCTGTAAGGGTTGAAAACTCAAAACTTTTGAGACCCTGAAGAGCTATGAACAAATTAATACCCAGGGTGAAAAAGATCACTAATCTCAAGATCGATCATTTAAACACAACCAAAATGAATAGACAGAAAGATAAAAATTCTTAAAACTTTGAAAGCAATAAATCTGAATAGCTGGAAAGCAAATAAATCTGTAAACATATAAAGGGCAAAATAAGGTAGGGTCATTAAAGAGGAAACACAGGTGAAAAATATGTGATTAATCTGATGAAAAATGGCAGGATTAGCAGAAAAGAACACTTTAGAAAATAACATCAGCATTAAAACATAATTATAAATGAAATTAACTGGCACATTAAAACCTATAGATGTTATATTTAAGTTTAGAATAATGATAAAACCATTGACATTAAAACCTAAATACAAATTCAAAAGAGATGCACCTGAGGAACCTGGTGAGGATGAGGTTCCTGTTGTCGGTGCCGTAGGCGCCGAGGGTTGTAATAAACTTCTGCATGATTTTGGGGTGGAGGACGGTGAGGTCGTCGAACCACCACTCCCTGCTGAAGCAGGGCTTGACGCTCTAGGGGATCTTGGTGGAGGAGGAGAAACGGAGGTCGGAGGCGTCGGGGGATGAGGAAGAGGAGGAGGAGGAAACGAAAGGGGTCGCCGTTGTCAGTGGGATCTCCACTGAATTCATCATGGACACAGAAAAGATTTGTGCCTTGACTGTGGCCTAACTTTCTGCATCCAAAAAAAAAATCAAAAGATAACTGCGGTAAAGAGAAAAACTTCTATCCAATGCTAAAGGTGCCTTATTCTTTGCCTGCAGTTAATCCTACCACAGCTAATTTAGTTTGTTGTCGTAGCCACTTGGTAAAGCTTCCATAAATGCACAATATAACTCACATGGTAGAAACAAATTGAGAAAGAATACATACATGCGTTTACAAAATTTTGTTACAAAAAATGCATTAATATTGAACACTGAGGAGCCTATAAACTTCATATACTGGTAAATCTACTGAAAACGAGATCGTTAATTAGCAACCTGATAGCATGCAACTGTTAGAGTATCTTTATCGACCAAATCCAATAACGTGCGCAATTGAAACGAACCATAGATGCAAAAGGAATGCGTGGAAAATGCGCGGCGGGTGATCGCAAATGGTAAAGATGCCAAAAAAAAAAAGAGTTTTAAAAGAAGCTATGTTTACAGGAGCCGAAAAAATAAAATAGAGAAGTATGACAAAGATGCAAAAGCGGCAAAAATGGTGTAACAAAGCTTAGAAAGTACCCAGAGACGAAAGATAGCAAGAAATTTTTCAGAAAGATCTAAGAAAACAGTATTAACTGAAGCAATTTCACAACAAACTTACTGAGAAAAAAGTGCCCTGGCATGCAATAACCTACCCCTTCACTTGGGTGGGGGCGGGGGCATGAAGCTGTAGGATCAGGTATTGCATGCCAAGGACCTCTTTCGATGAATGCGAAGAACAAAAAAAGGAAATTAGCGGGGAAGAAAAGACTCTACACGCAGGAAGTGATGCGGGACGAGAAGGGGAAGGAAGGGACGAGATCCGGAGTCCACCGGAGCAGGGGGAGGAAGGATGAAATCCGGAATCACCGGAGAAGGGGGAAGAGGGGGACGGAGGAGGGAGACCCGGAATCTGCCGGGGAAGGGAGACACAGAGGCTTCAGTCCCAAGCAAACTGTCTTCTTCTATTCCATTCTTCACTGTTTCCTCCAACAGGTCGTTACAAGCACATATATAGGGTGAAAACCCTACTATTCACCCAACCGTGGGACCAAAATATCCCCAAAAATTGACAAAATGCCAAACTGTCCCACTTACCTTAAAACTAGATATTTAATTCTACTTGGCCACAATAGACTCCACTAAAAATAAAAATTACAGAATAAAATAGAATGGATGTCAATATGTCGCCGACGTCTGTAGTCTCGAGTCTCGTTCCACGTCCGTCACGAGTCACGGTCCCCGTCAATCTCCCCACTTCGAAAAAATTCGCCCTCGAATTTTAAAGTGTCGAAGTAGGAGAAAGATAGGCACCAGAACATGAGTGAAATATGCCATACGAATCATAATATCACAAATCTCGAACTGTCGACCAAGTGTGACTTACAAAAATTTAACCACACCACATCAAAATCCTGAAGAGTAAACTGGATTCAACCACGGCAGTAGATGACGAATCAACTGGACGATCTTCCATGAACACACAATATGATATCGACTGAAGACCTGAAAGGGAGAACAACTCGAGATCCCATGTGTCGTCTATCTCAGACTCAGTGCAAACAGTATTATCTGACACCAGGGATGAGGCCTCCGACAACTTATTCTGTGGCGCCACTTGATCATTATGTAAGTCTTGCAACTCTGACTGTATCTGCATCTCTACCTCAGCTAATGTTGCATCAGACTCATCAATCACTACTTGGTCTTGCTCTTCACATTTGACATCTAAGACGGGATCTGCTGCACAATCCGTCTTTTGCATTCTAGCAGTAAGTAATCACGTAACTCGCGAAGTTCATTCTTGAAACTGATCCAAATAGGGTCTTCTGATAGCCTCCAACGTACGCTCGAACCTTCCGCAATCATCCCCTCCGTGGGGGTAGGGGTGCACTGGGGTGAGGACAAATGATGCGGGACGGATTTGCAGGGAAGCGAAACTCTGACCTGGAGGCCTGGCGGCCGACGTCCAAGGGTGAGCCGGGCAGAGGCGCTGCTTGGTGGTGACCGGCAGAAGGAGACGGGGGTGGTTCCTGCTGCTTGGGGCGTCCGGTGCAATGGTGAGGGCGATGGAGGGCCCACGGCGAGTCCTCATCGCGCACAATGGCGGCACGGCGAGGTGGCGAGTGCCACGGACGTGCGCGGCGGGAGAAGTCTGCGAGCAGGGGCGAGAGTGAGTCCCCATCGTGGGCAGCGGCGGCGCGGCGAGGTGGCGAGTGCCTCTGGCGTGCGCGGCAGGAGATGTCTGCGAACAGGGGCGGGGGCGAGTCGTGGCGGAGGTGGTGGGACCCGTCCCAGGCCTCATCGCAGACCAGCGGCCACGGACGTCCGACAAGGTGGAGGGCCGGAGGAAAAGGGGTCTGAAGACGTCGAGGCTGGCCGAACTCATGCGGGAACACTGGTGCGTCCAGGTACACGCGGTCGTGTCGTCGTCAACTCCGACTTTGTGCAGATTCATTTGGGCACCAGCAGCGGTCAATGGGCCCCAGATGAATAGGACTCGCTGGGACGATCGCAACGACGTAAATGGCGCGTCAAACGGAGCTTGGACAAGTCCTCCACGCTGGCGGTGCACTAAGAAACCTGGTGCACCGCCGGCACTGTAGCGGACCGGCTACAGTGGCGGGCCAGACCGAACCGGTTGGCCCGGTTTGCTGCCCCTTTCCCCTTTTAACCCCCTTCCCTGCTTCGGTCAGAGAGAGAGACAAGAGAGAGAGAGAGGGGGATCGTGGGGTGTCGCCGGCGGAGTGACTTCGGGGCGGAGGTGCTCGGCGCGGAGGAGCCGGCGACGGCGGCCGGAGCGCCGGCGTTGGCGGCGGCTGCCGGCGACCGCGGTGGGCGGCAGGGGCTTCCGGCGGCGGCGAGGGGCTTCGTTCGTGAACGGCAGGGGACGGCGGCGCCGGTGGGGGAACGAGGCCGCCGGCGGCGACGTTGGAGGGCGGCGGTGGTCCCGACAGATGCGACCCCTCTCCTCTCCTCTTCCTCTTTCTGTCGGAGCTGTGGGTGGGGAGAGCCGAACGGGGAGGACGCGGGGGATCGGGAGGGGGAGTGGAGGTCGGAGTGGATGTGGGGCTCCGGGGGGGGGGGGGGGGTTTCGCGCCGAGGGGGGAGTTCGCGCGGGGGTTTCGGGGGTTTCGGGGGGGGGGTCAGGAGAGAGGGGGTGGGAAGGGTGTACGGGGCTGGGGGGGAAGTCGCGGAAGCTGGGGGGGGTGGGTTTCGCGCCGGGGATACCCGGAAGGGACGAGGCCGTACGGGGGGCGGTCACGCAGTGGGGGGGGGGGAACAGGGGAACCGGGATGGGGGGTCGCGGTGCTGAGTAGGGGTCACGGAATGAGAGGAAGGTGAACAGTGGAGGGGGGGTCTTCTCCCGCAGGCAGAGGAATAGAAACGAACAGAGGGAGAAGAGAGGGGGACCGAGGGGTGCTCTGATACCAGATGATGCGGGACGAGAAGGGGGAAGGAAGGGACGAGATCCGGAGTCCACCGGAGCAGGGGGAGGAAGGATGAAATCCGGAATCCACCGGAGAAGGGGGAAGAGGGGGACGGAGGAGGGAGACCCGGAATCTGCCGGGGAAGGGAGACACAGAGGCTTCAGTCCCAAGCAAACTGTCTTCTTCTATTCCCTTCTTCACTGTTTTCTCCAACAGGTCGTTACAAGCACAATAATAGGGTGAAAACCCTACTATTCACCCAACCGTGGACCAAAATATCCCAAAAATTGACAAAATGCAAAACTGTCCCACTTACCTTAAAACTAGATATTTAATTCTACTTGGCCACAATAGACTCCACTAAAAATAAAAATTACAGAATAAAATAGAATGGATGTCATATGTCCCGACGTCTGTAGTCTCGAGTCTCGTTCCACGTCCGTCACGAGTCACGGTCCCCGTCAGGAAGACTCTAAACAGTCTCCACGTCCTCCAGTCCCCAATCCACGCTTTTAGAACGTTCCCTTACTCTCACATTCGCAAGCCCAAAGGCAATCAAACAATTGTGAAGCAGGACGACAGAAATCAAAACACCATTGTAGGAAGCAACCAGCTCCACCCAGAATAGGAACAACGGCGTCCCCCATGACCACCCGCCCAAGATAAAGCAACAGCGGAACAAACTACAACTTCACGATAACTACGATGCTCAGAACCCTTAGATGGGGAAGTGGGAAGCAGATGCGGCGAGCGGAAATGGAGAGCTTACCCTGTTCAGTGGCTTAAAAGAACGTTGCAGAAGATGACGGAGAGCCAAGAGCCGTGGCAACCGTATATCGCAGGCCCCCTTCTTGGAGCTCGCAACTCTGAGGGATTTGAGCACGTCCTGCCAAGTCCAGTAGAAGAGCCCGTCGAGGAAGGTCTCCGTCTGGCTTAGGAGGTTGCAGCCGGCCACCCCGTCGGTCATCTCTAGGGATGCGGCGGCGCAGTGGAGAAGGCAGACACTGGAGGTCGATGCGGCGAGGGGGACGGTGCGAGGGCGAGGGGGAAGGAGGACGACTCCCCACACCAACTTCACCGAGAAATGGCGGGCAGACCTTGGAAGGCGAATCAGCATGGAACTTTTCACCGGGAAGTGAAGGGGCTGATACATCATTGATGTGGTACGAAGGTGTAGGCATCGCAGAGAGGAAGTAAGAGAAAGAGAAGAAAAGAAATTTGAATGGATAGACTCTGCTGCTGCCAAGTGTCCTGAGTTTAGTTTGGGCGGGAAATAGGGACTTCTGTTTTAGTAGTATAGTATAGATGAGATGTGATTTTGCCCCTCTATGTGTCCTCTTCTTCCCCCTTTTGCATGTGACTTCAACGCCCATCTCCTCTGGACAGTGAGGAGGGCAATTTGATGCTCACCTCATTCCGAAGGAGCAAATAGGTAGGGCTGTTGGGTACCCCTTAGCCCATCAAGAGGCGCCCAATGAGGGTCCTGCCCACAGCCATACCTACATTGCTGAACAGATGGAACTGGGTGAGGGGTATGAGGAAGCTTGCTGCTATGCACAGTCCTATCCCCCTTCACCATTCCAGTTTTAAGAGACAGCCCCCCCTTCTTTTAATGTTTTTCTTTTGAATTTGTTCATCCACCATAGGGGTTGGGGGCCTAATCTTGAGAGACTAGGTAAGGCAATACTTATGCCTCACATATTGGGTTTGAGAGCAGTCAATTGCTGCCCAATCTGGCTAAATGGGCTGAGGCGGCCCAACTAAGTTTCTGTGCGGTCCAGCCACAAGAGCGCACGGCTCCGTAGTAGAATCGGTGGCTCGTTCTCTTGGAACGGAACCAGTCGGTTCGGACCACAACTCGGGCGGTCGCGATTCGTCCACCCTGCACCACTTTATTACATTGAATGTCAATTCATAACCTTGTTCCACTAAAATAGAACCACTCAAAATGTTTCTCGGATCGCTGGAACGTGGTGCACTCTATGTAGAGAAAGAACACGCCCTGAAGAAAGCCTCAGGTCCACGTGTCCTATCCCCAACACCATAGAAGCAGTAGCATTCCCTGTAGTTACGGATCTACCATGAATGGCCTGGTAAGACACAAATACGGACTTGTCAGCACATACATGCACATTAGCCCCAGTGTCTACTATCCATTCATTTGGTTCATATATAGTGAAAACTTGAGGGTTAGCAGAAACATACAATCTGCTATTGGAGCTCGAAGCTTGCTCAGTCCCTTCAATCACAACATTGATTTGGGGACCAGAAGAATGCTTATCAGCCTTCTTAGCTTTCTTCGCAGGACAGTCCTTGATGAAATGCCCAACCTGTCCACACTCCCAGCATGGTTTTTTTTGGACTTTTTCTGGATCTTGCCTTTAAGGTTTGTTTTGTTCTTCAAGTAATCTATTTTCCCTTTACTTTTAGGATCTCTTGCCTTACCAACAGTCATCACATTTGCACTCGGTTCTACAGGCATGACAGGCTTCTGATTTCTATGCTCTTCCTCAATGGCTATTGATACTAATAAATCATCCAGAGTAATAGAACCCTTGCGATGCTTGAGAGACATCCCGAAATCCTCCCATGATTTCGGAAACTTCTCAATTATAGATATCACTTGGAACTTTTCTGGTAATTTCATATCAGCATCAGCTAAACCATGAAGTAAAAGAAGAAATTCATGAGCCTCTACCATTTACCCTCTACCATTTGAAACTTTAAGAACTTGGCAACAAAATATTTTTCCAGACCCGAGTCTTCAGTGTTATATTTCTTGTCAAGTTCCTCCCACAGACCCTTGGCAGTTTTCTCAGAAGAACTACTGTATACATCAAATAGTATGTTGGACAAAGCCAACAATATGCAGCCATGACTTATACGATCGCGTTGCTTCCACTAATCTACTCCCTTTTGATTGTTGGGATCATTCTCAACTAGTTTAGGGCAATCCGACTCAATAACCGAGATAAACCCGATTATGGTAAACCAGATTTTCATGCGATGTTGCCAACGCTTGAAGTGCTGTCCTGAGAATTTTTCGGGCATACCGGACATATCCACATGGGGTGCAACCACAGACGACATAGACGACATGATGGATAACTTCTCTAAGATTGTAGGAAAAGCAATGTACATGAAATAAATAATTACATGAACATATGTAAAACATGATGGCATGAACATCGCATACATATCGTCCCACAGGTATAGGCAAGATTCGATTCCAATCCAAAAGGAAAACACATGCATATGAGTGCAACAAATTAAGGAAAATAATATAGAGTTAGAAAACTTAGCCGAGCCGCCCGTAAGGACTCCCCTTAGAGAAGTTATCACCCCCGTCATACCAGTGCGGCGGAGTCTACGATCTTTCCCCAGGATAGAATAGCTACAGGGACGCGTCTCCGCACGAAGACGATCCCTCCTCGATGACAACCTCAGGAACACGTTCCTCTTCGTCGATCAAACAGAAACTGTGGTGTGGGATCCGGAACACATACAACACATCCAAGAGAGAGAGAGAGAGAGAGCACCGATCTGGAAAAAATCTTGCTCCCAAAACTACGCGCAGGTGCGTTGCTCTCGCTCGGAACCAAGTCGCCGTACTCCCGTTTCCTTCCCAGAAAAAAATCACGCCGCCACTATACTTTTCCACAAAACGCCGCAGCCTGCTTCCAGTTTTTTCACGGGAGAAAAAAACCCCAAAAGCAACCGCAAAACCCAAGGACGCAAGGCCCAACGTTTCTGGGAGGAAAAAAAGGCATCAAGTGACTTTTACAATTTTAAGAAAAACCCACAAAAGTTTTTGGGTTTAAATAAACCCTCACAAGACCACAATTTCTCTAACAGTCGATTCACCTGTACCCTGCAGAATCAGTCTGTCTTGCAGATTCGCCTGTACCCTACAGAATCAGTCTGCCTCTTCGAATCAGTTTGCCCTGCTGAATTAGGGCCGTTTTCACCGATTCTGTACCCTACCGAATGAGTCTGGCTGTCGAATCAGTCTGTCTGCCGAATCGAATGATTCATGCATGTCTTGCAGAATGGGTTGTCTGCCTTGCAGAATGGGCTATCTATTTTGCAGAATGGGTTGTGCCGATGTTACCAATCGAGCATATAATGACTAAATTTTGTCAAATCACGAAAAGAACTATAATAATCAAGAGCATGTCAAGGCTATTGCATGACTAAACCAAAAAAAAAGATAATAAATAAAAGATCAAGTGAACAAATGAGCAGATTGACCTTAAGCGATGAAAAGTACACACACATTTAACTCTCTTGCAATCTTAACTGCATTTCTGGGGTTCTATCTTGCGCCTTTATCAGATGTCCCGTTTTAGGTCACAAGACTTTCTAATATGGCGATTAATCAAGGATTTTCTCTTTTGAAGAGATGTAATTAACATCGTTGCGCTTAGGCAACGACGGGATCTTGGTCCCGACCCGATACTCACTTTTGTTTGACGAAATCAAATAGTGTGCACAATAGACCTAAAGTCCTCCGACTCTCGGGGGCAAAACATGTTGTCACTCGTCACCATCGCTCAAGTAGCACTCGACGAGATTTGAATTTACAATATGCATCCGTACACATGAAAAACATGATAAAAGAACTTAACAAAAGATTTTCAAATAGATTTGTGATGGATTATCCCATAAATCCATTTCCACACCTTGACAGTGAGGAGGGGCAATATGGTTCATCTATCTTAATGAAAATCAATAAAGGTTCATTGAGCAAAATTATGTCGGCACATGGTAGAACAGATTATACAAGTGTGTCATGCTGGTGTCTCTCAAAGAACTTTGTAAGAAGAATAGTCGGGACACCCGCCATCATGAAATACACTAGTTGATTATCCAGTTTCTCTTTAAGAAATCTCGTAAATGGACGCCCAGTTCCATTAACTACCCTCAACTTCAATTCTTCATTGACCTCAGAATTGCTACCCGTCCAGGATGTGTGCACAGGGTCCACCCAACAGCAGTCATTATGACAGGTACCATTCCTCATGGAATCTATTTGCACCTTTAACCATCTATTTGTCACAACCTTATTGTCACGGTTAAAGCTATTTGTCACCCTTAGTCACGAAGGGTGACAAACAAATGGCTAAGGGTGCCAAATAAGATTTACGTGAGGAATATGTCTATGTGGGAGAAGTGTGGGAAAAAAGTGGCTCACGGCGCAGGTGGCAAGTCAATCCCGTCCTGGATGAGTAGAAAATCTATCCGTCCAGGACGGGAAGTAAGCATTTCCATTATTCTCAATATCTCAAGTAAAAGCTGAATATTACATGAGTGCATCATCTGGTGTCTCTGATGGTCCTAGATGTCATATACATGATTTGTAGGTATGAAACACTTTTCCTGCATCTTTGCCCTGAGAGAGCCATCAATGCAGTAGGTGTTCCTTTGTTTACTTCCTCTTTGGACGATGGAACAAAGCATGGACTGTTCTATTGATTAATGTCATCACCCATTGTTT
Source organism: Colocasia esculenta (assembly GCA_014218235.1). Taxonomy (NCBI): domain Eukaryota; kingdom Viridiplantae; phylum Streptophyta; class Magnoliopsida; order Alismatales; family Araceae; genus Colocasia; species Colocasia esculenta. The sequence continues at coordinate 79,402,397 of CM024765.1, read as the reverse complement.
TATATGCTAATGTCTTTGGAATTAAAATACCAAAAGATATGATAAAGAAAATGAACACACTTGTATTACATATGCAGTAACCTGTCGTCTCACTACTCGTGTTTGCAGTAACCGTTGTGTGCTATTACTTGGAACTCTCTGGAAAGTTTCCACCTTAAATATTTCTTAAAATCAAATAGCAGATAGCAACTGCAAAATCTTCATTTACCATGTTTTACATGTATCTCTGCCTTTAGGATGACAAATTTAAGACTTTTTCACTGTTGTGATACACCTCTCATTAACCAGGGGCGGCTAAAAATTGCAGACTTTGGATGGGCTGTGCAGTCAAGTGCCAAGAGACATACCATGTGTGGAACGATAGACTATCTTGCGCCAGAAATGGTGGAGAAGAGGGCACATGACCATGCAGTCGATAACTGGACACTAGGTGTCCTGTGCTACGAGTTTCTTTATGGAGTCCCTCCATTTGAAGATGATGATCAGTTTAATACATTCAAAAGGTAGTTATCTTCTCTTTTTGGGAAAGGCAAAAGGTAGTAGTATCTATTATGTAATCATTGCTGTAAAATACTTTCTGAACTTTCCGGAATTGAATCAAAAAACATATCTAGGATTGCAAAGGTTGACCTGAGATTTCCTTCGACGCCTTATGTTTCTGCAGAAGCGAAGGATCTTATAAGCAAGGTAAGTTTTAAGCATCCCTATGTCATTTAACAATAATAGAACAGTTCTAAGCATAGCTTCTAATACTTTTAAAAACTTTAGTTGCTTGTTAAGGACTCATCAAAGAGGCTCTCCCTACAGAAGATTTTGGAGCACCCCTGGATTGTGAAAAATGCTGACCCTTCTGGTAGTTGCAAAGAGAAGCATCGAACTGGCACAGTGTGACATCCCTTTCTTTGATGAATGAGGATGATAGGTAGAAGATCTGGTGGGTGAGTTCGTAGCGAATCAGGATTATGCAAAGAGGGTGATGATTGTTTCTTAATCAGTTCTTGTCATCATGCCAGTAGCAGCTGAATGGCTACCTTTCAACATACTACACTGCATCCTTTTTTATATTAGTGTGAGCTGTCCCTTGTTAGTGACTCATTACTGCCCAGAAATGTGATGATGATTGCTGCAATTCTTTCTGATCAAGGCTGCTCTTCTAGTGTAGTTAAAAAACTTGTTATATTTATTGATTCCTATAAGCTGTCCCACACATCTATGTGGACTCTATTCATCGTTATTAAGTAGATGCCAGTGGAATGCTTATCTCAGAGCCAATACGTTGGTTTTGGCGAAGAACCAAGCAAACAACGCCCAACCGGGGGAGCTTTAGCGTGGAAAGTTCAGTGATGACAAAGAAAACCGGGTATGGCAGAGTCCCAGTTCCTTGTGCTTCAAGCCTTCAACCATGTCACTTACTTTTCCTCTTCCCCATCATCTTCCTCTAGTAACATGGATATGCAGACAGTTCCTGGCCATATCTGTGAGTTCTTAATATGGAGACTGAAAAAGGCCCATGAACCTAAACCTCAGCTCCGTGGGCTTTCTTCTCTTGGTGAAGGTTTTAGATTTATTTAGTTCATTGGCTTTCTTCTCTTGGTGAATGTTTTAGATTTATTTAGTTCATATAGTCTGTAATTGCTCAAGAGAAGATATTTATCCTGACATTTGTAGAGCTTTATATTTAAAAGCTCAAGTGCAGGGCTCACAGAAAAAGGTATTACTCTCCCTTCTTTTGACATGAATTTTATTCTAGGAATAATCAATTCTAGGGAGAGGTGAAGTTGCCGCCCACTATGGTCTATGGGCCAAAGTGGCCAATCACCCGGCCAATTGGGGCACTTGAGAAGTAAAGGCATGTAGATCCCGCAAGAATATTCTGATTTGTTTTCCTCTCGTTGACATTGGGAATGGAATTTTTTGGCTTTTTTGCATATATACCCCTATTAAAAGTATAATTGGGTGAAAGTCTATTTTAATTTTGGATTGTCAGTAAATTCCTTTTTTTTGCATATCGTATAAATTTGTCTTGGTAAGTTATAGTATGATGTTTAGTGTAAACATATGCATCGTAATAAGATTTTTCAAGGTTCGACGTATTGGAAAATCGGAGCGAATCTAATTTTTCCTGATCCGTCACGGTTAGGGCTGTAAACGGGTCGGGTTCGGAATCGGAAACACAGATTCCGATACCGATTCCGATAACCGAAATATGGTTCCGATTCCGATTCCGATTCCGATAAGAATGGTTAGTTCCGATTCCGTTCCGATTCCGATAACATTATCGGAACCAAAATTCCGATAAGATAAGATGTTTACCATAATTTTATCTTGAGTTTATGATAATTTATCGGAATAACCGATACCGATTCCGATTATTTTTTCGATTCCGATTCCGATAAGCTATCGGTATCATTTTCCGATTCCGAACCGATAATTTTTATCGGTATCGGATCGGAATATCGGAATATCGGGTTCCGTTTACACCCCTAGTCACGGTTCGTCTGAATCGGATCGATTCGCATGGGAATCGAATGAGAATCGGTCCGATTCGATGAGAATCGGACGAATCGGGTTTCTCCTGATTCGGCCGAATCGGACCGATTTAATCCGGTACGCCAAATCATGAGATTTTTAGTGACAATACAAAATGTAGATATAATTTTGTCCATTTATGTCTTTAACAAGAGTATAGATGCAGAACCCCCTTTTGCTTAAACAAACACCTAAGGTACCAAGAAAAGGACTCCCACGGAGGCCCAGATGGTGACGCTCACGGTGCCCGTGATAGGGTCCTCGGCGTGAAGGCTGACGCCAACATACGGACTGGCTGACGTCACGTCGGGGTGGGCGAAAGAACGGATCAAAGAGGAATCTTCGTTGCGAGCTCCCCTCCCCTCCCTCTTTTCCTCCCAGCCACCTCTTTTGCTTGGTGTTCTCAATAATCCCAGCCCACCAGCAGGAAAAAGACGGGGACGGCCCACACGGCACTGCCGGCCCAATAAGATTCCGTCGCCACCACTCGCGATCGGTGGCCCACCTCCGACAGACCGTACGATTTTGATCAAACGGGACGCATCGCGCCATCGTTTATAACACTCCCGAGGTATGCGACTTCACAGATTTAAGTGGAAGCCATATTTGTATGTTTTAGGGGACCATTGCTTGCACTACCATTCACATGAACTTAATAATTGAGTTTCTATTTTATCACTCTTCATGTGAAAAATATTACGTAAATTTAATAAGTAATTATATTACACTTAGTGTAATAAAAAAAATAGAAGACTCCGGTTGGGTCGATCGGTGAGAACTCTTGCTTAAAAGTAAGAGGTCCCGAGTTCGATTCTTGGGGGGAGCTTACTTGATTTACATGTAATCTTCGATGTGTGTAAATTCGAAATTTTTTCGATCAAATCTTGACTTTGAAATTCACGAACATCAATCCGTGAGGCACACAAGACGAGATTTCCTCGTTATCAAAAAAAAATGTAATAAAAAATTTACTTTTCTCTTAGCACATACATGCTGATAAGACCCCATATCCTAAATCCCATGAGCTAAAATCGGATGTGTGTTCATATACTTATTACACAAAATATCATAGAAGATCTCGTCGCATGGCACCGTTCAGACATGAAAAATACTCGCCAACTACCGACAACACGAGGAGAACGCAACCTAGTAACAAAGATGAAAACCCCATGCCAAAATCAAATAAAAGTAACTTCTTTTTTTTTTGTTTAACTGGATCAAACCAATGAGATATGCTTGCTTGGATCAATACAGATGTGGAGATGAACAAAACTGGGTAGCTTGCAAGGCTACGAGTTGGAAATCTTCCAACAGTAATAAGTAATGAGGAAATAATTGTAGGCTAAAAGCTCGTCCCATCGACCTGCCTCGGCCGCCCAAATCACCACCGCCCACATCTTCCTGTGCAGAATCCGTGGGTTGTCGTCGTCCCCACCATCTCGGCGGTTCTTCGGATTTCCGACTGGCCGGAGAAAGGGCGGAGATTGGGGGAAGGAGGACGGAGGGGTCATCGTCACTATCGCCGTCATCATCTGTGTGCTGTCACCAGAGTCTCGATGAATCGGAGGCCGTCGAAGCGCGGCGCGTACTTGTCCTTCTCCGGCGCGCCGCTCCCCGACCCCGCCGTTCCGGACCCTTTCCTCGTCGACGACGACGACACCGGAGGCTACAAGAAAAAGAGCGGCAGCAACGAAGGCAGGCCAGATCAGCAGGAGGCAACGACGGTCGCGCGGAGAGATAGGGCGTGGGGAAGAGAAGGCAGCGGTACCTTGTGGTGGGAGCCGCACAGGGGCAGATCGAGGCGGCCGGCGTCGGGCGAGGCGGAAGCGGAGAAACCAGCGGGCGGCGGGAGGGCCACAGTCGACGCCGCCGCGACGGACGCCACGAACGCCCCGGCCTTCTTCATGAGAGAGAGAGAGAGAGAGAGAGAGAGAGCTGCTGCTATCACTCCGCCACCGGCACCGCCGCCCGAGGAGCTGCTGCGACCACTCCGTCACCAGCACCGCCGCCGCGAACACCTCGAAACTCCCGCGGACGATCTCTGCTCCGCCCCTGTTCCCATCCTTTTATACTCCTGAGAAGAAGTGGGGCCCGCCGGAACCAGAGCATGTCCCTCCGTCCGAACAAATTAAATGCGATTTAAATGCCATCACAGTTCCGCGGCTTCCGCCCAGAAAAATATTACTATTATTATTAATTAATAGATTTTTCATCTTTTATATTTCACTTTACGTATAATATGATTAAGTATTAAATTCATGTGACACTCCTTATACTGGGAGTGATAAAGTGACAACTTAATTATTAGGTGCTACAAATATTTAATATCTAATTATATTATACTTAAATATAATATGAAAATGTATTAAACATTTCTCATATGACTATGTTCAAACGTAATTAAGTAACAATCTATACTAATTTTGAATTATTGGCTGGAAACCCTGTTATGCGAATTTGTTTGCATTAGAAATCTTATCGTACCTATCGTGACAGATTTATGGAATATCTTTTAATGGTCTATTGAAAGAGTGTTAAAACTTATTCGTAACAATTTAATTGATTCACCTCTCTCTCTTTCTCACTCTCTCTTTAAACCCAACGGCCACATCTTCTTAGAGTCAAAGAGAGAGAAGAACTAGAGTAGGGTTAGAGGACATAGTAGGGGGATCTCTTCTTGTGGCGCTAGTCCATGTTGTCATGGAGATGAGGAGAGAGAGAGAGAGAGAGAGAGAGAGAGAGAGAGAGAGAGAGAGAGGAGAGAGAGAGGAGAGAGAGAGAGAGGAGAGAGAGAGAGAGAGGGACCTTTGCTTCAAACATCATTCTTGGTTGCACTAGTTGAGAGAGACATGGATGGGATGAGATGGGGGGTCTCCTAATGTCATTCTCGACTAATCAAGGAGAGAGAGAGAGAGAGATGTGGAGGGGTCTTTCCCTCCAACGATATTTTTGACTAATTGTGGGGAGAGATAGAGAGAGCATGCATCTAAATAAGAACATTATAGTGTGTATTAAAGTAGAGGTATTGTGGATATTTTTTTATCTCTTTTTATCACGGCATACACTTTCGTCACCCATTTGCCACAACATGTTACAATAAGATTTTGTATGTAAATATACTTGTATACTGACAACAAGAATTTAAAGTAGATTTTACCTAATAATAAGTTTAACATGGGGTATATATATGTAAAAGACCTTGATTAATTAGTCCGATGGCGCAGTGGGCCACGCGCCTCATTGTGGGCCGTAGGTCCTCGAGTGAGCCATGGGCCCGCCTTGCGTTGCTTTCCTTCCTCTTTGGGCCCCGCCGCGCCTGGCTCTGTGCATTCATGTGGCGCTGTGCATTTGGGTTCGAGCGGTGTCCAGGCCGACACGTGTCTGGCAACCCCGCTGGTGGTGCGAGGGCGAAAAAAAAATTCGATGTTCGAGTTCGACGCCGCACGATGGTGACGCCGGTCACACGTTCGCACGCGGCGACGCAAAGCGCACACGTGCGGGGAACAAGGGCGTCCCCGAGAGCGGAGTCTGCACGGGAGATTCTTTGGACCGTCGCTGCTCCTCTGGGAGTACTCCCCGGCTTAATTCATCACCAAGGTCCACAAGCTGCCACGATGGTGTGAAAAGCTCGAGCCCCTGTGGCGCTCCTCTGCATGCATGTAGGTGGTGGCCAGGTAGCTGCGCAGTGATGCCAATATGCTAGCTGTCCTCCTCTTTGTGCTCCTACCGCTTAATTGTGGCCGGCACCGTCCTCCTACCGCTGGCCACCTCCTCCTACAGCCCTGGTTCATCGCAATCAGAAGTTGCAGTGGGCCACCTCCTCCTGTTGCATGCTGCTCGTCCAATGGGAAGGCGGGGGCGCCGTCGCCAAGGTCCACCAGTGTAGCTCCGCCAGGAGTCCCGGCGATAGGGTTGGACGGCCAAGAGTCCCCGATCGACAGTAGCTCCTCCAGGAGTACTTCCGGGGGCGCCGTCACCAAGGTCCACAAGCTGCCACGATGGTGTGAAAAGCTCGAGCCCCAGTGGCGCGAGCTCCTCTGCATGTAGAAGGTGGCCAGGTAGCTGCGCAGTGATGCTATATATGTCTGCATGCCGCCGGGTGAGTAGCTTGACGAATGACGACCTTCTCGTAGGTGGTCACAGTCCCCTCCTCTATATAGTCCCGCCTCAGGAACAGCATATATGCTGCCCTCCTCTTTGTGCTCCCAGGACATTTCTATGAAGACGTTATCGTCGACATCGAAGTCCCTCGGGCCGGATGGCTGGTGCAGCTCTCACCCCACGGGCATGCATGCTTCCCGCAGTGTTGTCACGTTTAGAACTGGCGCTAGCTCTTCTTCTTGTTCTTGCACGTACGAGGTTTTTCCCACCCTGCAGCTGCAATTCCAGCAAGATATATCAGATCCCTAAAGGAAGAAGAACCGAGAGTTTGAAAGAGTAACCTAAATCTAGCCAATCCCGGCCATTTCCCACTTTCCATTTGTGCAATCTTAGATGCACCAGAACAACAAGATTCGAACTCCATAACAGCTAGGAAACTTAATTTCTCCGGAGGAACCACGAGATATCACGATACTTGATCGGAAGATTAGTGCAGAGAGACACAGAGATGCAGAGAGCTTTGTTCGTGCTAAGCGCAGGAGGAGGACCGGAAGTAGAGTAGCTAGGTTGGGGGGAGAGCCGGAGTGGACGATGCCCCCCGCCTCCGCCTCGGCTGAAGTCGGAAGGTAGGTAGACACACAGCGGAGCTCCTGGATGCCGACAGGGATCGGGAACGGCAGCGGGGGATAGATTAGACGGGGGCCAGAGGCGGTGGCGCTCCTCTGAAGCAAAGCGCGCGCGGTGAGACCCAACGCGAGGCTGCCGGTGAGGCGGACGAAGATAGGGAAGGGGGGTGGGAGTGGGTTTACGTGAGAAGAGGGTTTATCTCTCTCTCTCTCTCTCTCTTAATTATCACCGGTTTTTACTCTCCAAATATTTTGAGAACTTGTTTAATTTAATTTCGGATGATATAATTTATTTAGAATAAAATAGTGATAAAAGAGAGGATAATTATTTCATCTATAGAGGAGAGATAAAAATTATCTCCAAATATAACTTATTAAATATAATATTTTATTCTAAAAAATCATGTATCTCTTCGTTTAATGGTCAATAATGTCAAATTAGATATAAAGAGATGATACATATATACACTCTGTCATGTCACATCACATTAAAAATTATATTCTTCCTAATGATCTTTATTTAAATCATTTAAGATAAAAAAAATCTTTTATGGCCAATTGTGGCAATGGGGGGAGCTTAGAGCTCCTTCCATTAGATGGCACAAATACATATATAGAATATACATAAGGGGTGAACCCATAAAGCAACAAGTAAATCATAAAATGAGATGACTGTAGTAAATGAAAAATAATTTAACGACATGTATTATATATATATATATATATATATATATATATATATATATTTGACACCACTCATACAACACAATTTCAAAATATCAGTAATGTTACTAAATATTTCCTATCCAAATAACACAACACATAGGGCTAGCATGGAGGAAACTCCAAATTAGCTAACATCTATAAGAGGTAAAACAAAACTACGCATCCCACAAATACAAAGAGCACTTCTTCAAATCGTAGAACAAGATCAAGTAGATTCGAGAGATACTTAGTATTGCCGGGAGAGGAGAACTAATTGCTCTTGTGAAGAAATAAAGTTGTTTTTGAATTGAAGTGCACAAAGAACATATCAAAGAGCCCAAGTGAAGGTTCTGTGAGCCTAAGGGTGGAGGAAGAATAATGCCATCTCAAATGTAAGGCTGCAGGCATGACATGCTCATCAACAGTCGTAATAAGCTATTCATCTTTCTCTATCGTTGTGAATAGCATGGAATAAGCTTGGTCTGCCTTGGCCTGGGCTCCAGGGACCTTGCTGCCCCTTGTTGTTCCTTCAGACTTTTATCAATAGCTGTTGGATACCCCATAGATCTAGCTTGTAATTAAGAAAAAAATGTGATCCTTTGTATGCCCAATGATGTGTGCATTAATATGTGCATCTATATATCCTTGGATCTATTCTGATGGAACCCATTTCTGGAGATGATGGTTGATGTTGGAGTCAATTGATCAGACTTCTGCACAAGGGTAGGAATTAAGAAAGGCAATAAGTGAAGAGATCATCATGGCCAGACGACCTTTATTACTTGTAGGAGTTTGTGTGAAGGAAGATGTTGTGACTTTGTCTTGTAAAAACCAGAGAATAAAAGCACTCCCCAAAGGTGGGCAAGGGTTCCTCGAAGTAGTATTTGACTCCTCACCTAGGCATATGTATCACTGAGATCCATGAGAAATTGCATCAGTTGGCGTTTTGCTCACTAGTCGCTTGTGATAAGCATGGTTGGACGTATCGGATCAGCAACATCAGCTAATGCAATTTCTCATGGGTCTAAAAATTTTAACATATAGAGATCAAGATTGCGGATCGACCATGTCAAGTTCTAGTAACATGGTATGATAGTGATCGGTCGACTGAAAATCTCATGTTAGTCGATCGATTTTTACCTCTCTTTGAAGATCAAATAGATCAAAAGATTTGGATATTGACAACTTGATAAAAATCAGTCAATCGATTAAAAAACAATGGTCAACAATTTGTGATCTAGTGGATCGACCCTATTAAAACTTGCAAATATCTTAATACGATACGATATGATCGTGCCATTACGATACATAATGATACGACAAATTTGATATAGAGATCAAGAGACAGACTGATGGGAAAAAAAGTACCGCTCATAAAAGAAATGTATAGATGTTATCGCAATTGAGAGTAAACCAAAAAAAAAAAAAGTAAAAGCAGCTGAGGCAGTAGACTCTGGACTCTTCTAGAATATTCTGGTCGCATATGGGCGTCCAAGCCCTGTCTCCATATATTGGGCTAGCATGGGCCGTGGGCCATCTGTTCACGTATCGATTGCATGGCGTGGGCCGTCTGTCCGTCCCACACGACTTGAGATGTCTCCAGTAGGATAGAAGTATGATTAGGATGTTAATGAATCAGACTTGGATCGAGTCTTGCTAGGCCTTGTTAGGCTCTATTTTTAAAAGCAGGTCTGACTCTAGCCCAGGTCTGGAGATAGGTCCGGTATGGATGACCCAGTCCGGGCCTAAAAAAAATTTGGTTAAGTCCGGCCAGCTCTCAAAATATAAGAAAATTATTATTTTTATTTATATTATATATAATTTTAATATATCTACTATATTATATCTATAAAAAAATAATATACATTTTACTTATATCTATATTAACATTTAATTTATAAAAGATTATAATGTGAATATTTAATATAAAAATAAATTAACTCATTTATTACATATAAATTTTATATTTAGATTTATAAATTTCAAGTCGAACTGAATTGGGCCTCACAAAACCCAAGCCTGGTCTTATTTTTTTTCCAGGCTGAACCAAAAATTTTAAAGGGGCTAAAGTTTTTGGCCCAAACTCGATTAAAACTAGGTCGGGCTTCTGTGCATCGAGTTGGCCCGACCCAATTGACACCCCTAATAATGATATTGATCTTTTTTTCTAAAAAAAATAATTTTAGATGATTTGATAGATGATGGAATTGTACATGTATGATAACTCATGATGACATACACTCGGTTTGCAAAGCAGATCCCCTCAGTACGAGGTGGAGGGGGCTCCGCATTTTGCATAAAAACCCATTTTCTGAAATGTTATCACATTTCAATTTGAGTTTTTATGTAAAATAACTCACCTCCCTCAGTACTGAGGGAACTCCCTCCACCCTGTACTGAGCGGATCTGCTCTCCTCGGTTCGCTGCATTAACTTGATGCACTGATTGGAATATCCTCAAAGAAGGGAACCGTTTTGGTACAGAGATAAGAAACTTATGGGTATCTTAACTTGGTTAAATTAATTTAAAAGTTAATAAAATGATGGATAGGCTAATGACCATTTTCTTATGAATTTTAGAATTTCGGTAATCATTATCATGACTTATTAACCATTGTGGGGTAGGCACTTAGCCATAAAGTCAAAAATCATCATATGAGACCATTAATCAATATATGAGATACCGATAACCTATTAACCCATGCTACTCGGAAGTAACATTCCTATCCCTATCACTGGGCTTGGAATTGGCTTCTTGGGCCCGTGCACACTCGATTGGGTTGGAGAAAGTGACGTTGTCACTGGGCCTGGAATTGGTTGCTTGGGCCCGTTTATGCTGGGCCGGGTTCGACGAAAGATTTGGCCTGGCCCACCTCAAATCGTTACCCAATATGTCTCATCATGTTCGACAAAGATGTTGCTACAATCTGGTCATTATTAAAAAGTTTCAAAAAAAATTAAAATAGCAATTTAAGCAATGGGTCAAATAAATTCTCTTCAATTCAAATCAAGAGCAAGAATTTTTTGAAGAATAATACTTGCTATTACTGGTTACACAGTTTTTAGTGATTTTATCTAGATCTCGTTACAATTGAAACCATTTCATGAGAAGGACATGTAACCAATTAAATATAGTACAAAAAATAATAAGCAACTATTAAGAAATGATATTTTTATAAAGTAGAAACCTCTTTATATAAAAATAAAATAATTCAAAACACCTTGCTGCTCTCAACCGCTTGTCCTATGAGTCACTGCCACGTGTGAGTTGGCTTCCAGCCGGAGACATCTTCATTCTTCCAACGGTATAACTACAATCGCTACACATGACTTTTGCAAGCATACGTTCTCAAAATTTTATATTGTAAAAATGTACCTCTATTTTATATTTTCTATACGTACACTATTTGGTTTTACTCCGTAAATCAGCAAATTATGCCTAACAAATGATGGTGTAGTATGGTATGGACTGTATCGTTGGTACTACAACGGTTTGACAGTCACCCATTCACACTTAAAATAGACCTTCTCTCATTCCCTCTCCGAACTAAGCTATCATCTTCTCTCTCCTCTTCAATGCATCGGTCGAACTTTCTCTTCTCTAATGTTGTCCTTGATGTCAACTCCAACACCTTTCTCTCACCTCCCAAACCCTTCCTCTTCTTCTACTTCTTCAACATGATCATGGCGCTCCTCTTTGTCAAAAGTAGCATAGATTCTAAGCCGTCTTTGTCTGTTATGAACGACTGCGGCAAGTAGATGCGCGGTCGAAAAGGTGTCAAGAGGACTGAAGAAGTCATGATGATACAAAGAGGCTGAGTGACTATGATGGTAATGACATTGATGATGCAGGAGGAAACTGTTGTATCTTCCGAGGACTATCGAACCATCCTAAAAGGAACCAGAACATTTGCCAAGTAAGGGATGAGGAAGCACCAACTACCATGGCGTTCTTCCTCTCTCTGCATCTCTCACTCCCTCACACCGAGTTGGAGGGAGAAAATCCCCTTCAGTGCACCCTCCCCCCTCCCCCCACCATGATCTCTCTCTTTTTGCATCTCTCACTCCATGTCGACCCCCATTGCATTAATTTGTTGCGATCTCTCTCTCCCTCTCTCTCTCTACATCTCCCCTTCGTGCCAATCAATTTATTGTACCTGAAGCCATGCAATACAACTATACCACATTGGTACTTTAATTTTACTATCACATTAGTGTTTCCTCTAACTTCTATCAAAATATACATACAATATTCTTTCTCCTTATACCACTCTATGAGAGATTTTGATAGAACTCAAAACTTGTAAAAAGAAGAAGAAGAAGAAGAGATTTTGACATATAATCATTAGAAAGACATGAGCATTCGTGATAATTATTGAACATTTAAAACTTATATACTTAAATATAAAGGTTAATTACATGTATATCCCTTGTAAATCTATGAATTACTCTTATACTCTCCCTTATAAAATCTATATGTACATCCCTAAAAACCCATCACCAGTATTACCATACTTCTGAAGTTAATCACCATATTGTTGGAGTTAACCCCCAAATTGTTTGGACCAATTTACGCCCTAATATGCACGTTTGTTCTCTTTTCTTCTTTCTCCTCCTATTTGTTCTTTTCTCCTCTTACCACTATTGTCATCCTCACACGCTCGCCAGTGAACTAGTGCCACTACCGTTGGCTGCCTCTACCATCTCCACTCCTAGCACCGATGCTTAAACCCTTATGCTTCTCACCCCCCTTCATCCCCACCCTTCTTTCGGCCCCCACAGTGCCGAAGACTCTCAACACACTGTGTGGCTAGGTTTCACCCTCTTGCACTAAGAGAGAGAAATAGGAACAACATCACCACTAAGACAAGAACAACATCATGTACAACAACTCCATGCACAACATCATCGTCGAATATAAGATTAGCACAAGCTTGTACGATGGAGGGGGGTGGTTCACTACTATCATCTCTGTGTTGGTCATGCCATTTGCACACCGATCTAAAGTGTTTTGATGGATCATCTCCTGTTGCAGAGCATGCACTACTGCACCTACTAACATATGCACTTAGCCTCCCACTACGCCTATAGCCCCACTTACAAGGCACCCTCCACAGGGTCCTTGTAATGACCCAAGATCCGAAGTACCAGCAACCAACCGGTAAGCCGAATCCTGACTCGTTAACCACGAGCTGAAACTCGGAAGGGTAAGAAAAGAGTGCCTAAGGAGAACATATAAGCAAATGTACATGTTACACAAATAAAACCATTTAACATAAGAACTACTCAGAGTCAAAGCCAACGCAAGAGTACAGAGAAAGGGACTACTCATAGCAGCCAAACAAGACCAGCACCAGAGAGACAAGGCTTCTCGAACCCCGAGAGCCGCACTCGAACACCTGAAGGAAAGGGAGTGAGTCTCAGGAAAGAGACCCAGTAGGGCAACCAACCCCCACTGGTAACAGTACTACTAAGCAGTGCGGAAAGGAAAGCTCAGTAAGTAAACACGCACACCCTGTACAACACACAGGAACAGGTGGCGTAGTAGGCAATTCCCTCAGAAGCGCACTGAGAAAACTGGAACCTCGCAGGCTCGACAGCACTACAAGCACATCACACACAACAAGCTCACAAGCAAGAGCTCACACACACTCTCACAAATAGGACTAGTAGGGTCTGTGGCGTGGCGTCCCAACACCAAAGAGTCTTCCATCGACCCTGACCACGTGTGCATACTCAGACGTTCTCCCATACGTCTGGTCCACGACCGGTTTTCTCCTACGCCAGACTCAGACGATGAAGAAGGGGCCCCACGGCAACCGGCTCAAAACCACCACAAGGGGTACGCACAGAATGGAGTCGCACTCTATGTCCTGACTCACCAACGGAGTAGCACTCAACGCTAGTCATCCAGATGGAGCGTCGCTCCACGTCCAGGTAAACTACAGACGGAGCCTCGCTCCACGCCTGAGTAACACAACAGAAATGGGAACACGGTAAACCCCCACCACGAGTACATACTGAAACACTCTCAACGTCTGAAGCACCGCGCAATGGGCAGACACCGCGTGTCAACGTCACAACACAGTCAAACACAACACGAGCACAGGCAGAGACACTATCTACATCTGGCAGACCGTGCCAACAGGCGAACACCGCATGTCAACACCTCAAACTTAGGAAAGGGAAACACAGCTTGCTGGGAACTCACCTGATGGTAGACGACAGCATCGACTGCCGGCAACTAGGATGTAAACGGCAGTATCACATGTCGCCAAGCTCAGAGTAGACGACAGCATCGACTGTCTCTAACCAAAGGTAAACGGCAACACACTGGACGTCTAGAAGGAAGTAGATGGTCACATGTTGGCCGTTTACCCAACTCAGCTGCAAAGGATCTCGCAGTTTATATCCTACCTGAAGAATCTGACGGTACGAATCTCGCCGTCTAGATCTTCTGTGAAGAGCTTAACGGCAAGGGATCGCGATGTTTACCTCTTCCCTGAAGAACTCAACATCAACATCCCTTGACGTTGACTTCTTCAGCTTCCAGCAACCGAACCAGCCTCCAGCTGATTCCCATACGGGCAAATCAGCCCTACAAACCACAGTCTGATGTAGGAAAACACTTCCCTACATCACACTACACTACCACAATGCCGGTAAAACACGATCCAACGCATGGATCGGCTAAAACACCCAAAAACCCGGCATGGAGAAAAACCTTCCCCAAAGCTCGATTCCATGCAAACCACACGCAGACAAGCATGTAATAACACGCAAGGGAGCTAAAGGGTTTACGTCCCTACCTCAGAAACGCTTAAAAACCCTTAGAAAACCTCGATTCGCGCTGAACCCCCAGGAGCTTCCGCGAGAACCGCCACTTGATCCGTCATTCCCGCCCGATCTGTCACCGCCACGCGCACCACGACCTCCCCATGAGCTCCCGTCGGCCGCCGGAAGTAGTGGAGAAGAACTAGGGTGAAGGTGGAGGGAAAGAGAGGGAGAAAAGAGGAAAGAATAGCTCTCAGGTTGCCCCTAAAAACAGAACCCAGATCAGTTGACGTCAACATCCCTTGCCGCCAACTGAACCACCAACAACTAGACGACCACATCGATTGCCGCCAAGTTCTATCTCTGGAAAAGTCTGAAAACATAAGTCGACGACAACATCGATGGACGCCAGCACACTGTTAACGGAAACACGCTTGCCGTCAACAAACAGTCGACGCCAACCTCTCTGGACGTCAACCCACTGTTGACGTCACCACCTCTTGACGTCAACAGGCTTAGACCCGGAAGAAAATCGATAAGGATTCGAGAAGGGTCCAATAAGACCTAGGACCTTACAGTCCTCCTCGATCCAGTACAACACTTTTAGCACATCTCCATCTCTCCCTATACTCTTTGTAGTTTGTACTCGCCATCTCTCTCTCTAGTCTTTGCCTCTCTCTCTTTGCATCTCACTTTCTCTCTCTACATCTCGCTCTCTATTTGTCTATGTTTATCTACTTTCTCTCTCTACATCTCGCTCTCTATCTATCTATGTATCTGCTGGGGCTTTTGTTGGAGTTATTCTATTGTTTATTAATGGTGAGGAGGTCAATGGAGGGGAGCAACCACAACAATATGGAGACAATAGAGGTAAGGGAGGTGCCCTATGCGTCAACATCCATGCCCTTGTCGATGGTGAACAGTGCGAGTGGGAGCTCAGTGTTTAGGTCATTGGTGACCACCATGCTCTAGATCGGCCCCATCTATCTCACTATCTTCCTATGCTTTGTCGCCCTCTTCCTTTGCCTCTCCATCGTCTCCCTCTAGTGAGAGAGCTCTTGATAGATGATCACTAAATCTGTTATCTTGGGGGAGGCAAGATAGGGCACACCTCTTGCATTGGCACTTGTAGGCTACGCGCATCTACTGGTGTGTTGTAATTGACAATACCGCCGTGGTGCCCACACCGCCCTCTGCCCTCTCCCTAGTCGGAGGGGGGGCGCGTCCCTTCTCCCACACATTGCAGGAGGGTAGACCCCCGAACTGTAGGTCTCCTTGCTCTCTCTCTCTCTCTCACACTCTCACACACACATTGTTGGAGCTAGAGGAGGATACCTCTCTAACGCCCTTTGCTTAGCTTAACTATGGTGTAAGGGTAGGTTAGCACTTCAATTAATAACAGTGATAGATCGTTGACGGAAGAGAGTTGTTTGGATTTTTAGTAATATATATGTAAATTTCATAAAGGTGGAGGTATAGCAGTAATTGAGGATTTTAGAGGGATATATAGATAACTAATCCTAAATATAAATACAAATAATATTTTATATTTTTCATAAGTGGAAGGGCGTACATACACGAAACAACTCTAACAGCAGCGGTGGCAACGATGGCAATAGCAACTAGCAAGGCCCCGGCAGACGCGCACACACAGACGACACCTCCTTTTCCGCTCTCCTCCCTCGTTACCTCCGCCGCCGCGCCATTATAAACACCACCGGCCCTCCTCAAGCCAGGAAGGTGGGAGAGAGAGAGAGAGAGAGAGAGGGCAGCAGCAGCAGCAGTAGCGGCGGCGGCGGCGGCAGCGGAGGAGAGGAGGAGCAGAGGGAGCTCGGGTAGCTCAGGAGATCCAAAGATGTCGGCTTTCTCGGCCGTCAAGATCCTCCCTCACAACCCCGTCGCCGCCCGATCCACCCCCACACACGACAAGCCCACCTCCTCGCCTTTCCTCTTTGGCTCCTCCGCCTCCTCCTCCAGGCTCCATCGCCCCTTCTCCTCCTCCGTATCTTCCACCCCCTCCCTCCCGCGCCCCATTCAGGCCGTCTCCTCCGATGTCGTCAGCTCGCCGAGACAGTCCAATTCCTCCCCCGCCCACCTGGTAATCTGATCCCTTGGATCCCCCCGGTGGCGGGAAGAAAAAAAGGAAGATTTCCTTTTTCCGTTTTCGAGATCAATTGGGTTGGGTCTTCCCAATTGATTGGAAAGGTGCCGGCTTTTTGGTGTTCTTGCGTGGTTTCCTCAATGGGTCTTTGTCGCTGCAGGTGATCTCCAGCGAGGAAGGGCTGGAGCTGTACGAGGACATGGTGCTGGGGCGGGCCTTCGAGGACATGTGTGCGCAGATGTACTACCGGGGGAAGATGTTCGGCTTCGTTCACCTCTACAATGGCCAGGAGGCCGTCTCCACCGGCTTCATCAAGCTCCTCAAGCGCGAGGACTCCGTCGTGTCGACCTACCGTGACCACGTCCACGCGCTCAGCAAGGGCGTCCCCGCCCGCGCCGTCATGGCCGAGCTCTTCGGCAAGGCCACCGGCTGCTGCCGTGGCCAGGGCGGCTCCATGCACATGTTCTCCGCCGAGCACAACCTCCTCGGCGGCTTCGCCTTCATCGGCGAGGGCATCCCCGTCGCCACCGGCGCCGCCTTCAGCTCCCGCTACCGCCGGGACGTGCTCAAGGACGCTGGGTGCGACCACGTCACCCTCGCCTTCTTCGGGGACGGCACCTGCAACAACGGCCAGTTCTTCGAGTGCCTGAACATGGCCGCCCTGTGGAAGCTGCCCATCGTGTTCGTGGTGGAGAACAACTTGTGGGCGATCGGGATGTCCCACCTGCGGGCGACCTCGGACCCGGAGATCTGGAAGAAAGGACCGGCCTTTGGGATGCCCGGGGTGCATGTGGACGGGATGGACGTGCTTAAGGTCAGGGAGGTGGCCAAGGAGGCCATCGCCAGGGCAAGGAGGGGTGACGGGCCGACGCTGGTGGAGTGCGAGACGTATCGCTTCCGGGGCCATTCGCTGGCCGACCCAGATGAGCTCCGAAACCCAGGTGAGATACTGTAACTTCGGACTTGGGCTTTTCTTGGCCATCTGCAGTTTGGTAGCTTTTCTCTTCTCAGTTTGTTTTTTATTTGTTAATTCTTTGATGAAATTTGTGGTGTTAGGAAATAGTTTGGGGCATTTTGCATTTGATCACATCTTAAACAATGTTTTGGTGTGTCTGCAGACATGCTCTGCAGAGTGAATCCCCTGGAACCATCTTGTGTCCAGTGAGGGTTTATGTTTTGGTTATGAACCACTTCAGAAGGCTATCCATAATTTGAGTCCACAGTTTGAACATTTAGATCGTGGACATAGGTGAAGGGTGTGTGCAGAAACTGTTTCAACATGCACATGGGATTGCTAAATGCTGACCCTGGTTATAACCTGGTTTCTGCAATCCATGCAAATTGCCTAACCTCCTCCTTAGGGCACTGTCTGTAGGATCAGCTGGTTGCTATCCAATTTGACTTCTTTGAAGGGGGATTAGCCAGACCTGATCTGATTTCAAGGGGCAATCTCGATTCTTGTCCCCTCCCTTAATTTAAAAAGGAAAATGGAAAAAAAGAGTGCATCTTTAGATAACTGAAGAATGGCTTATCTTGTCTGGTTTAGCTTCTTGTCAAGTCTTCTACTCTTCCTTCATGGTTCACAAAACAGCAAAT